>BROJ01000569.1:0-210454 GCA_026008555.1 Fistulifera pelliculosa
AACAAGTGTTCCTAGCAGGGCTTTCAGAGCCGCACCATGACTTCCTTCGCCACCGCTGTGTTTCATCAGATGACTAATAGTCTCTTGGGCCTTGTTGTTGCTGCCTTGCTTGGGATTTTCTAGAGTGGCGATAGCTCCGCTTAAACACTTCGCAATATCAATAAGACCAATGATCGAACGATCACCATCCACAACTGGGAGATGACGAAAGTGGTTTTCGACCATGATAGTTAAAGCGTCCATTGCCGAATCTGTCATTGCTACACACGCTGGATTCTTGGTCATTACACTGGAGACTTCCGTGGTTGCAGTGGACAGTCCTTTGGATACAACACGACGAGTAATGTCCGTGTCGGTGATGATCCCCGCTAAGCCCCCATTGGAATCTGTAATTAGCGCGGCCACGCCCCTTTTGCGGTAAGGAATTGAGCTACCTCTAAAATTGAGTCATTGTCTTTTGACACAAGAGGCTTCATCGGACGAAGCATAGAAACCGGGTGTTCTCCAGAGGGCTCCAGTACACTAGCCATGGGGCGCTCAGACTCGACTAGGTGAGCCCTGATGCGCTACGAACTGAAGTGACATCTGATGCATCGTCCTGCATATCCATGGTGCTACTGAATATCGAGCGCCAACCATCAGCCCTCCGCAGCCGTAAATTACATCCATCACGTCCACAAGACCAATTACCTCACCGGTCGTCTCACAAACGGGAAGGGTCAAGATGTGGTTGTCATGCATTGTCTGAAGTGCTTCGAGGACGGTGTTGTCCGGTGACGTGTACTCAGGACTGGAGTCATGACCTCGGAGATTGGCGTCGATGCCAGCGGTAACTCCTTCGCGATCGCTCGGTTCATCATATCTTTGAACCCAAAGATTCCCACTAACTCGCCGCTTGCCTCGTCCACAACCAATGCCGCCTTGCGGTTTTCTGCCATCAGTCTACCGGCGTCATACAAGGACGTGTCCGGGCTCACCACAGTACAAGGCTTTCCAGCCAATACACTGCGGAGCGTCGGTGCCGATTGTGTTCCGAATGCCTGACTCATCAGAGTACCGAGAAGAGCTTGGAGCGCAGCTGCCTGAGCGCCTCCGGCTCCCTGTTGACTCACGACTTGGTGAACGACGTCCTCCGTGCTCTTGCTATTCTTTTCCTGTACCTTTTCTAGCTTCGAAATGGCTTCGTTCAGGCACTTGGCGATATCCAAAAGACCGACCACGGATCCTTCACTGTCGATGACGGGCAGGTGACGAAAACGATTTTCGACCATAGTCGAAAGTGCATCCAACGCAGAATCGGACAACGAAACGCACGTTGGATCGGGTGTCATGACGTTGGAAACGCTGGTCGTAGCCGGGTTGATGTCTTTCGCGACAACTCGACGAGTGATGTCAGTGTCGGTGATAATACCTGTTAGCCTTCCTTCGGCATCTATGATCACAGCAGAGTTTGCCCTCTTGATTGCCAAATTCTTGACAATGGCCAAAATTGGTTCGTCGGACCTCCTTGTTAAGGGAACAGCGGGACGCAGCTTGGCAACGGATCGGTGGTTGGTAGGTAGGAAAGAAGGACGTCTTACGCTGACAGGAGTCGCAGCAACAGACAGTGCGGTGCGCTCACTTTGCGCTGACACGCTTCTTGCGTTAGTGGACCGCACGGATGTGTCACTTGAGTGAAGCCTTCCATGTCCATTTGATGTGAGCGGAGCTCCCTTGCGAACTGCGAACCTTTACAGGAATCTCAGCTACCCGGCCAAGTCTCTGCTCTTGAAACATCAATTTTGTGGAAGATACTTCCATGACCTCTTTTGTCGAATTTACTGTAAAAGTAGGCTTGCTTCCATTCGACTCCATTTTTAGCTTCCGCTCAGTTTCTTTGATGTCGCAATCAAGTTTGCCAGCCAGCTCGAAATCTTTCATTTTCACTGCTTCATCTAGCTTCAATCGCAGTGCTCTTATTTTAAACTCGAGCTCGTCCACAGACGGAAAGAACTGACGCATTCTTTCGAGTTGGTCTACTTTTTTTTGAAGGGACGAAGCGCCCTGAAAATCTTTTTCTGTCACTTTCGCTTCCTGTTGGCCCATCAGGCCTTTGATAGCTTCATCAAGTTGGGAGCGGCTTTCATAAGTGATTAACGCATCATCTCCGTCATTCTTCGATTTATTCTTCACTTCGACTTCGTCGGTATCCACGTCTTGTAGCACATCCGCTAACTTTTGTTTTGCTCTGTCAAGTCGCATTTGGCAGTCAGCAGCACCAGCAAAGTCTCTCTTCTGAACAGCCCCAGACAAGTCAATTTCAGCTTTTCGAATTTCACTCCTTAGCTCGTCGATTGTCGGCAATTCCACACGCTTTGAGATCAGTTCGTCAAGTTGGGTTTGTAGTGGAGCACAGTCGGAATACGCTTTGCGTTCAAGAGCCTCACTAATCCGTTTTCGAAGTCCGCTATCCTTTCTTCGAGTACAGCCCGCGTAAGCGGTCGCTTTTTTCAATCGCCGCTCTAATATTAGCCCTTCGTTTGAAACAGCAAAATGAGAGAAATGATAAAGACCTCGCACTCTCACTTAGACGAACAGCACCAGTTTTGTTTCAATAATGGCCGCGAGGTGGAAGTTGTTGTCGGCCACCGCTTGGTCTAGATAAGATTGTTCCTTCTGTAAAAGTAACCGACATTCAGCTAAAGTCACGTCAAAGAACGGGTCTCGGATTTTTCGTGCAATTTTGGTAGCCTGCCTACGCCGTTGTTGAGACTGGATCAAAATTATATTTCGCCTCATCGTTAAAATGACTTGCGTTGTTGCCACATTCTATAGGTAGCACACCATTTAGTTGCTCCAATCTGATAGCGGTAATAAGCCCGCATATGCAGTCTGAATCGCATCCAGGTGACAATTCGCTCTGAAATGCGACGTCTCGCCACTCGCCTTCCGAATCGTCCTAGCGTTCGGCTAGCTACATGCACCCGCAATTTGGCAAGCCGTTCTAGCTTGTCCGCGAGAACCCTTTTCACAAAGATCTTAGAATGACCAATCTGCCAGTCAGCGTCTGTGACGCAAAGAAGCTCTGATATAACTCTGACAAGATGGACGATTCCCCTGGCTTCCTTTACTGATCTTATCATATCCAAGAAGAAGACTAAACCTTTTGTAAAAGGTTTCATGTTCTTCCTGAGAGCATAGCCTTCTCGACGAATACGAATAGCTTCCATCATGCCTGAATATCTAAGTTGTTTGAGGATATCAGCAGATGCAAAAGCTCCAGGTAGCTTGGCATTGTTTGGCTTGATACATCGTATATAATGAGGCTGTGTTCTTTCGAGATCCGAGACAAGCGTCTGCAGCGAAGCTCGGAACTGCCAGCTTACACTTGAACCTCGTATTGAAGAGCGCTGTGTTGTTGAGCCTTGCACTTCCAAGCCACATGTAGAGTACACAGCTTTCAGAAAACGATGAGATGAGCTTTCTCCTAGATCCTTTAGTTCCTTGCTTAAAGTTTCCATATTCTTCTCGACAAAGCCATCAACAGTATAGCAGACCTGCCAAGCAAGATTCGAATGAGCCACAAGAAATAAACACCCACAAACAGTCAGTTCAATTGACTGTACGTACCTCTCCGGCATAATGCTTGATGATGAAGCTTTTATTCAAGCCGATCTTTGGGGTGATGAAATGTTTATAGTGACTTTCGTCGCTATCCTTTTCGCGTCTGCTTCGGAGCCTTTGCCAAAAGTCTGTTCAAATTGGCTGCAAACTTAGAATCTTTTTCAGAGGCAGTTCCCATACCACCCCAGGCATCATCAAGTGTATTCAAAATCCCAACAATACCGTTTCCACCTTCGATAAGCTCAAGACATGGGCGGTTATCATTAAACGCGATATAGGACCAGTCTACTCCTTCGTTGGAATAGAGCTTTTGCTCAACCTCAAATAAATGCCGGTTAAAGTGGCTCTGCAGTTTCTCATTGCAATAATTAATGAGGAGCTGTTCGTAACCGTTGACATCAAAAGTCTCAAATCCATAAATATCCAGAACTCCAATACATCCAATTTGCTCTTGTACTTTCTGCGACTCCTTACTCTGTTCGGATGCTTGATTCAACGACAGGTTTATGTGATAGACGAGCCAAATGAAGACACAAGAATACGTCATTTTGCAAGCGCGTCACGTTTATCCTCTGCCATAGGAACAGTTTGGGCCTTCTTTATAGACTTCCCATTGATCACGATCACCTTGGTTAAAATGGCGTCTTCCAGCTGTGCTTCATCCAGTCCCAATAGCTCGCATGCCTTTCGCAAACTCGATCGTGAATCATCCGTGACTCGACACTTTCCAATGCTTTCCGTAAAACTTTCGCTAGGATCGTCGTGTTCTTCGAACTTGATATTTCCAAGATGAAGAACGCCAGCAACTGTTCTAAAGAGAGCCTTTCGCTCTTCCGGAGTCAACCCGATCCCAGCAAGGCACTCCATCGTTTGTCGGAAACCATCTTGGTCCACGCTGTCGTTCTCTGTAATGCGACGCCCTAGATAGTTGAACGACGATGCACCCCTGCAAACCAAACTCCTGCAACATTTCCTCGCTCGCGCTGGCCAAAAGCTGGTAGAAAACATGATAGTTGCGCTCGCCGTCGACCTGCGAAGTGATTCGAGTCTTTTCCAAAAGGTAGTTGGAGATGGACGCACCAGTGATAGCACCCGTGACTGTGCTAAAGAAAATGTGAATGTACTTTCCAAAGCGAGAAGAATTGTCATTTCGTAGAGTTTGCGCATTTCCAAACGTCTCCAGCAAGGGATTTGAGGATAGCACGCGATCTTCCAAGGCAGCAATCATTTTCCCGTCAAGACTGAAGCTTGTCTTGTTTTCACGTTTGGTAATACGCGCCAGATACGCCATGATAATTTTGGTAGCTTCTGTTTTCCCTGCACCACTCTCACCACTAATGATGATACTTTGATTGCGAACAGTCCCAGGCGGTTTGTGATATTCGAGCATCATGACAGCATCTTCATCCTCCATATGATCCATCTCGGTGCTCGAGTGTACCGAATCCATGAGAGCCTTGTACGCTCGATCAGCCACTAGAAACAAATGAGGACTTTTCGGTCCGCTCGTGTAATCCGTGCGATTGCGGTACAAAAGCATTCGTTCCTCGCAGTAGATCGACTGCCCATCGGCTTGTTTGACTGTCACGTAGGGATTGATCGAAATGAGAATCGGACCTGCCGAAGTGTAAATATCATTGCGAGCGTATCGGATGCGGAGCGTATGCAACAGACTCGCGTCACTGATCTGCGGAAGGTTCAAAACGTCATCCACACCTTCGAAATCATCCGGAGCCGTCACTGGAATGAGTTTTGTGCTATCTGAAATTTTGTGCAAGGCACCGTCCATCGTCTTGACGAGCGTCGGGCCAGGAAACGGCTGCCCATCGGCCTTTCCAGTACTCTTTTGACTATTTTCTTCGTCAATCGGTTTGATAATTGTACAAGGGACGAATAAATATTTGGAAGAAAGGTCGGAAATTCGAGTTGTGGCGGCGGTCTTGCTTGGTTGTCGTCCGGCAGTTCCGGTATTCTCTTTGAGTATAAGAGAAGGATCAAAGTAATACTCTAAATTGGCTTTGCCTGTAATCTAATTCAACGAAAAAATGAGGTCAGTATATTATATCGAAAGGGCAAACAGGCTTTCAGCAAACGTTCGTTCACTTACAACATCTACGGCTTCGGCAGTCGAAGAAGGCGATTTCACCGGCGACTTGTTTTTCTTTTGCGGCCCATTTGAATGAAATAACTGATTTAATTGCTCAACGTATCCGTCTTTCGATTGCAAAGGAGGAGTAAAGATAGATAGATGAACCTCACCAATGATTTTTTGCAGACCGATCCTCTTTCGTTCGCAGGTTCACCTTTTTTCGCTCGTCATGAATGCTGACGTGGATATGACGTCACTGGACTGATCCTTTGCCGACCGCAGAAGGGAACTTTAGTGGAAACCTTATCGCTAATGACTTAACCTTTACGAGAAGTGTGTGTTATGTCTTCGAAGAACTTGAAGGCCTCAAATAAATAAAGGTGAAACACAGCATAAACAATTTATTACCGCTTGAAAACAAGACGGGGACCTCGACAAGGGAAACACAACGTAAGGAATTTCGTTATGCTCAAATCAAATGGACGGATGATCTCCAATCGGTGAAAATCTTTGCGCGTAAACGCCCCGTCTAATTTTATTAGAGATTGGGCTCCCAAAGCTTAGCGCTTGAAACACCACACAACGAAAATGCTTGCGCGTAAATTTGCCGTCTTATTTTTATTAGAGATTTGGCGTTTCAGCGTCTGGCCAACGCTCGCTTTTTGCTTTGCGACTCTTCTTTTACCGAACGTCCAATTTTTTCTTTGAATGCATTCGGTTTAGGAGGTCAGTTACTTACTTTTGCTGTCGCTGTTGTGAAACAAAAAAAAATAACATACACACACCCGAATGAAGACTACTTTAACATAAAAGAATGCAAGCCTGGCGGATCGCACTGTACTTGCCTGCGATTATTATGTTTTCAACGACGACAAAACGATTCTTCATCGCGTGCGCCTTTCAGCCTGCGAGGCATCTGCAAAGACGACAATCGCGATTATTTTCAACCACTACAAAAGAGAACAATCTAGATTCTATCTATCAAGAGTTTCTGTGGCTGAGTCAGGAAATTCGAAAACAGGATGAACGGTATTACAACAATAATCAAGCGTCCGAGTCGTCGACCATGATGAGTGATGAGGAATATGATGCGCTGGTACGTCGAGAAGAAGAGCTGTCCCAGGAGTACCCCGAGTTGCTCCGAAAATTACAAGAGCAAGTCGGTTTGGGTGCACAGGCGACTCGAGCTGGACGAGTTGGGACAGCGCCTATTTCGAGAACAAAGCAAAAACATCGACAATCGATGCTATCACTCGAAATGTACATGATACAACGCAATTGCTGGCGTGGCTCCAGCGTGTTCGCAAAAGTTTTGAATGACAACAATGTGACGACCTTTTCGATAACAACCGAGCCTAAAATCGATGGTTTGTCTTTGAACTTACGTTATACGCGGCAATTAGATGACACTCACAGTGACGGTTCTTGGTGTTATCAACTGCAATGGGCAGCGACCCGGGGTGATGGAAAACAAGGGATTGATGTCACAAATATGATTCGCCGCTGTTCCACTGTTCCACACCGAATCATGCTAGATGCAGCGTCACTGGCACTTCCGTCATCGTGCGACGCCATTGAGATCAAAGGCGAGGTCGTCCTACCGCAGAGTGTTTTGAAAACGAACGAGTCAACACCAACTTTTCCAATCCACGGAATGCTGCATCAGGAATATTGCTGCGAAAAGAAACTGTTGCTAGCAGCGATGATTTGGATGATGATTTGGCAACCAAATTGTCCTTTATGCCTATGATCTTGATCTCGGTCTTGAGCGCAAATTGGATGGCCAGGAAGCGCAGAATGCGCTCGAATCATGTGGGTTTCAAATACCTCAACCAACGATTGTGACAACGTTGTCTTTGCTAGACGATCAGTTGCAGTGGAACGAAACCGATTTCAAGAGTTTATTGGACTATCATCAGTCCCTGATGGAATATCGTGAAGATGCTTCGCATGCATCCTCAGTGTGGCAATGGGGTGACTATGAGATGGACGGTTGTGTTCACAAAGTGGACGGGGCGTCTCTTCGTGGTGCTCTTGGGAGCTCCAATCGTGCACCGCGTTGGGCTGTGGCACACAAATTCCCTGCCCGCGTTGGAATCACGAAATTGCTCGATGTATCCATACAAGTTGGACGAACGGGGTCACTGACTCCGGTGGCTATCTTAGAACCAGTTGATCTGAATGGTGTATCGGTACAGCGCGCCACGTTACATAATTTCCGCCATCTACAACAGACGTTGGGTGGCACTTCGATAGCAAAGGAAACCAGCGTCATGGTGCGGAGGGCTGGAGAAGTTATTCCGCAGATTATTGGGATAGTTGGTGAGCCCAACAAGGACTCATTGAACAATATATCGCTGGAGGCACCAAACAAGTGTCCTGCATGTGGCTCTGAAGTAGTCGCCGAGCGAGAATCGAGTGGCGATGACGATAGAGGCTTCGTTCTGCGATGTGGAGGACCGGCGTTGCTCTGCCCTCCGCGAGCTGTAATGGCTTTAAGCCACGCCTTTTCTCGGGATGCTCTTGATGTGACAGGCTTGTCACAGAGTCGCATTGAACAGCTTATGGAAGCTGGTCTTCTGAAAGTCCCGAGCGACCTTTTCGTTCGTCCTCATAATTTTACGGAAACAGTGACCGAGTTGAACTCTTGGGGTCAAAAATCAGCTCGAAAGCTGGTATCAACTGCCAACACCATCGCCAGTGTAGGTGTTGATTTATCTCGTTTCATCTTTTCGTTGAACATCCGATTTGTCGGTATTCATTCTTCCACTTTGCTCGCAGGTCTATACGGCAGCGTCGATGCATTTCTTGTTGACGTTGAAAACGTGCGAGACACTGACGATGTCGACGAATGTTTCACTTTACTTCGCGAAGATAACGACGCAACGAAGGGAATTGGTCCTGCTGTAATCAATGCTCTGATTAGTTTCGGCCGCGAAGAAGAACTGGTTAAAGCTGCTCGTGCACTGGCAATGGCTATAAAAGTTCACGATGCCCCTATTTCGGTTTCAACGCAACCCGCTCCGGGGCCTTGCGAATTTACCATTTGCAGGATGGAGTGTTGTGTTTACAGGATCAATGCCTGAACTATCACGGAGTGACGCACAAGAAATGGCCAAATTGATGGGGGCGAAATCAACTCCTGGAACTATCAGCAAGTCTACTGATCTAGTTGTAGCAGGTGAAAAGAGCGGAAAGAAATTAGAGCAAGCGGAAAGTTTAGGTGTGCGAATTATGACCGCGGAAGACTACATTAATCTTTTGCGGAAGTACAATTCACGAGATGCAGAACTGGAAGTCGAACCAGCTAAAAACACAATAATATAAATCATACTTTTGGTTATGTTTTGTAAAATCGCAGATGTGCTAAAATACTAGTTGATATGAAATGGTACTTAGACCAAGTTAGAATTACGGAAACAAGCGTCGTCGTTACATGCTAAAACTTCAAGATCTCCTCATATTGCAGATCAGGCAACGCCAAAGAACTTCGGATTAAACTATTTGAGGATTGGGCCAACGGGCGGAAGATTCGCGATTCTCGAATGCGTCTGTTGAATCCCTGGTTGGATCTCATCGCACCGACGAATCCTAATAGAGCGCCAATCAGTGCAGTCGTAACCCCGCAGCCACCAAAATCCATAAGGAAGGGCCTCCTGCACAACCTGAAAGTACTCGTCGTCGTTGTAGTAATAGGCGGAATTGGAACGATCAGATAATGTTTGGTTTCGTCGGATCAGCATGGCGACTCCACCGAAGTCACAAGTTGCGCCATTGTGTCGGTTTGCGTCGAAGAAGTCTCCAAGGGCTTGATCGGCGGCATCGTGCAAAGCTTGACCAGTCAGATTGAGTATCTCCTGATTTTCTGGAAGATTTGTTTTGTTTTCAGCGTCAAAAACATACGTCAAGGCGCTTCTAACAGCTTTGTCAACTTGACCTCGTTTCAATACACATTTGTAGTAGACTGAGCTTTCCTCCTGGCGCATGCCGAGTTGATCTTTTCATCATTCAGGTTCCCACGAGGAATCCATCCACGGTCCAGTGCTTCCATGTAAGACCATTGCGGTTCGTAAAGGTCAGTCCGAAAGTTCCAAAAGAAGAATCCGTGACCAATACCACTAAAGGCGTCCATTTTCTTGAGAGCAAGATTGCGCATGACATCATCCGTGTCATCCAATTGCTTCGGAGCTTTCGGAGGCGCAGTGATCCAATCTCGACCTGTAAACGGATCACCGCTTGATTCCTTCAACCAATCTCGAGTATTGGGACAAAGACCGAAGATAGGGCCTGACATTCCTGTTCCATATGGACCTTGAAGTGGTTTTGAATTGTCCAGCGGCGTACCAGGCTGCTCCGGTGCCAAGTACGACTTGCGACAAGGCTCGTATTTGCACGGTAGACGCGGGAAACCAGGCAAGTTATCGTTGAATCCATTTAGCCACATAGCTGTCATATCAATAGACATTGGGTGTAAAGTCAAGCGCTTGTGAGTGAGTTTTATCATGTCCAAGAAACAAGCGATGAACACTACACGCTACTCACCACAATTATCCGTTGCCAAGCTCCATTCTCCTACGATCACTGGACCAAAGGCTTGCTCCATATCCGCCAAACGCGCCTTTTGAGCACACGCATCAGCATAGAACCCAACGCGCGAATCTGGATCACGCCACGCTTGGTACAAATGAGTATCCAAGGCACGCTCCGGACAGCCGTCCATGAAACCTCCCCAAACGGACGTATCCAAGCGAAACGAGTCATGCATAATATACTTCCAGTACGGGGCTGCTTTCTTGACGATCAAGTAACCATCCCAATAGAATCGCTTGAGCACGTCGATGGGTGTATACTGCCACGGTTCATTGAGTGGCTCCAGGCCCAGCAGCGCAGGATGACCCGCATATCGATCCACAACAGCTTGAATCACATCGAGTGCGTGTTGAATGTTATCATAATTGATATCATCATACTGCGCCGTCTTGGGGTTGAACGTACCAATCCAATTGGCCGAACGAATGGGCCAATGTTGAAAGGTAGTAAGACCTCCGAATTCCGAGTTGAGTGACGACGTCCAAGCAAAGCCCATGGCTTGCCCAGAATTGTCAAAACCATTCTGAGAGTCCTTCATGGTATGAATGTCCAGCAATACTGTTAAACCGTATTCGTAGGCCCAATCCAACAATTGATCGACATATTCCAAGCCACCATCGACACAGTCGCTTTCGTAAGGACCGTACGGAACGAATTGAAAGTCTCCAATGGGCAATCGCAAACTATTGACGGCACCCGACTCGGCCAATTGACGAATAATATCTTTGGTGACCCAGCGATCCCAGTGACGACGCAATTGTTCGTTCGCTTTCTTGGGACCAAGAACTTGACAGAACGTGTACATGTCAAAGGCTGTTTCGTTCTCACCAGCGTTGAGAAACTGATAGAAGATACTCGGCGTGATCCAAGGCTCGAGTACCATCCATCCGCCCAAATTGACTCCGCGAATCTGGTTGTTGAAGGGACGCGCGTGTTCGTCTGCCGTGCATGTCATGGTAGAGTCGTGTGCAACGAAATGACGAAATGGAATTCCTGCATCTTTTGTGCCTTCTTGATCTTTCGGAATGGAAGCGGCTCCGTCGAGCTTCATTTCTGTAGAAGCGGCTTTTGCATCGCAGCAAGTCAAATGATTGATGAGCAGCAACAGGGCCAGAAGTAAAATTGAGTTTGGATGAATCTTGTGTGCACCTCCCATTGTAGCTTCTTTTTGGATGCGAGAATATTTTGTAAGCAATTGTATCTGTAATAATAAAACCAAGAACTCGAGGGGAATAATTCGATCAACAACAACCCTTCTGTGATTCTGTGACTCTTGCCGAGTGCAGGATCCGCACAAATCCGTAGCTCGTGTTTCGAATTCTGTCGCGTTCGTTCTGGAAAAGGATTGGGATTTGGGAGAAGAAAAACGAGGTCCTGGACACAGTTCTGTCTAAGTGGTGACTATGACGCAGCGGCACAAACATACGTCAACTGGTACTGGACGGTAAAGCGCAGTTGCCCATCGATCCGAAAGAGGAAAACAAAATAATTAGACTTGCTATGGTTGTTATATAGTTACAGCTAGACTAGAGGACCTAGATGCGGCAAAACTCACTTAGCCAAGATAAATATGTACAATATCAGTCAGGAGGCAGCTGTGCCGACGAACATGAAGATGAGCGCAATAGCCACCAAAGCATACGATAGCAACAAGTCCTTTTCCGGGGAAGTATTGTTGTCTCTCTCATGGAAACGATTGCGAGCCGCAATATGGAGCAGAGGAGGCATCATCAAGTGCCATACAAGACCCTGCTACAGCTCCTGCCAAAGAAATGAGAATTTCAATGTTGGGAACAATGATAGCCACCAGATAGGTCGCCAGGACTAAGCACGTTCGTGTGCGAATTTTCCTGACATCATCATCGTCTTGTGAATGTCCATGCGCTTCATTGTCATCACTGAGCGAAAAGGACGAATTTTGGGAATCGCTATCGATTACCATAAGCCCGTCTTCAACGGTCTCTCTTTCCTCGTCTTGTCGAAGCGAGAAACGGCCATCTCGCCGCTTCGGAGACTTTTCTTGATCTGTTGGGCGTTCATCCGTAAATACAGTACGACCTTCATAGTAGTCAGCGTCGATTCCGGTTCGCGAAGGGTTTCTTCGCTTTCGACAGCATGAGCAGAGCGGTTTTCGTATCTCAATCAGCTCCAATGCGGGCACCAATTGCAACGGGTATGTGAGCAAGACTGAAACGCTCACAAATGCATTGATGGCCAACAGCAGATTTTTCATTTTATCGTCATGAGCGTATCGTTCCAATAGAAATGCGGTCAAGCTCCCCGATGTAACAGGCCCGAACACAACCACGGCTGCAACGGAAAGGATGGTATACAATAACGCCGTGCAGGCCATGGCTGTCCAGAAAACTCGACCAAACTGTTTTGGATTGGCCATACTGGACTCGATCGGCAACACTAGACAGAATCCTTCATAGGCGTATAAGATGGCACATAACGCCAGAGGCATCGTTGCGTAATTCATATGAACGTCTGGGTGAACAGGCCGATAAGGCCATTGTTCTGCCATGACTAGGAATAAAATGACCAATGCCACCAACATCATCGCCGCCCCAACCGTCATGACAGGAGCCAAAGCTCGTAAGTTGCGCAGTAGAGATAATGCGAGGACAGCCGGAAGCACAAAGGAAATGACAATGGCATGATTGAGTGCAATGCCAAACGACGCCTCGAGGACTGCGTGTAAATTAGCTCCAACAAATGACAAAAGACTGTACAAATCGCTAGTTGTTGCACACAAATGCAAATACGACTGCATCTCTCTAATTTCGAGCCGTACAGCCAACCAACAATGTCAGGGTAGGTGATGCTTGTGTCGAAGTCTCTGTTTGCGGTCGACTCTTGTCGTTCCGCCTGCAGTTTGCGCTTGAGTTCCACTAACGTCCAACAGTTATAAGACGTCAAGTAACCCAAAAGAAGACAAGCTATCAGCCCAAACCACAAGCCCAGCTGCGTTACCGCCCATGGTAAACCCAAGCAACCAGGTCCGACGTAGCCTTTGAGTAGATGCAGAAAAGCTTGACCCGGGGTCGTCCTTGTTTCACTTGCTTGCGGTCTACCTGCCATTGCTGATGACTCGTGACATGGTGATACTATTTATAACGCAAAATAATAGAAACGAGGAAAGAAAAAGGTAATAATGATCAAAGCACACCCAAATTTTGTATTTCGACGACGAAAGAAAGTAAAAACAAGAGCAACTACTAAAACCTCACATTCAAATCGCTGAAAGGAGGCCTCCGCTCCTGTACAGTACGGATAAACAAGGGAATTTCGTTACGGGAAATTAAACCGAGGACCTCTTTTGACGGAGGACCTCCACTACAGTGAGACTCAGCGTAAGGAATTTCGCTACGCACAGAAAATAAGACGGAACATCTCCACAACGGTGAAACACCGCTGTTTGAAAGAGGAAAATAACAAGGAGGCATCCACTACGGAAAAGCGCAGCACAAAGAAGTTCTTTGGCCGCGAACAAAAGACCAACTAGACCAGCCAGACAAGCAAGACGTGACGGAATATCAAATAATCATTTGTCTACGTTCTCGGGATCTATGGGTCCACAGAGATTCTGCGCGGTGATTCGGGAAGTGATTCAAGTGATCACGCATGTGGTCTTCGAAGCTCGCTTCGCTATTGCTATCGACTATAGAATCACTCTCAACGGAATCACTTGTGACAAAAGTGATTTCCAATTCCTCGGATTTAAAATCGCTTCCAGGTCGCTTTCCTCATCTCCACTCATTGTAGCCTCGGCAGTGTCATTTTCAGCTTTCCCTGGTGTTACAGCCGTCTGAACCACGCCCATGGATGCTGTTTTTGGAGTGTCCCGCTCAGCGTTTCCATCAGAAGTTTCGCTAGAAGGAGATTCTTCGCAAATTTTTTCCGAGTCGTCCTCGTCAGCAAGCTCTGTATCATCCACTGTTTCCTCCAGCAACTCGCTTACTTCGTCATCTGTTACCGTAGTAGGCTCGTCTCGATCTGGATCGCCATCTACTTCCGAATCAGTTTCGTTGTACATTATCTCGGCTCGCTCATCCTCGTCTGGGTCTTGGGGCCTACCCGCTCATTATGATGCTCGTCGTCCTTTACAGGCTGGCCCCGAGTGAATCATTTTCACCATCCGAGACTGCAGCACCCGCCTCACTAGACTCGTCCTCGCCTTCACTCATTCCATCGTCGTCATGTTCACTGGCCAGCGCAGCAGGGGCTTCTCTGGGATTCAACATGGTCTCGAACGTTGAATCTTCTGATGTCTCGCTTTCTACAGCAGAATCTTCCGAATCCTCGGGGGGCTCATAGTCATCGCATATCTCTGCCATGCTGGACTCATCGACTGTCTGCGTTAAATATTCTTCGGGCTCACGACGACTTTCCGTGATTGAATTTTCCTCTGCGACTGAGCTCTCTACAACACTATCGTCGCTTTCTGCTCCCGCTCCGTTATAGCTCGAACAATCCTCGGGCTCCAGACGACCTTTCGCAATCTCAGTTTCCTCTCCGACTTCATCTTCTGTAGCACTTGCTTTACTTTCTGTTTCCGCATCATCAACGCTTGATCCATCTTCAGGCTCGAGACACATGTGGCCGTTCGTAATGGGATTTTCGTCAAAAGTCTCATCCGACGTAGCTACAGAACGTGTATCAGAATCTACTGAGGTGTCAAGGGCGCCTTCGTTTCCGGTGTTCTCTAGTCCATCCGCTTCATCCTCCGAAGAAGTATCGACGCCGTGTTCATGCCTCATACTGTCCTCTTCGGTTTCAAATGTTGATTGAAACGAAGCATCGCTCATCGCGTCCCCGAGTCCGGTTCCACCACGTGTCAAGGGTACCACCTTGGAAGAAACAACCTGGCATGGTTCTGGATCTGTTCTTCGAGGCGAGTTGCTTGTTCGCATAACATTTTCCTGAATCAGAGCCGCAAGTGACAAAAGCGACGATTCATTTTCTTGCCGAGGTGCCGAACGACTTCTTGAAGCAGGCGGTGCCTGAATCTTCTTTTCAGACATGGGCTCCATTTGTCGAGGTCGACGAGATTGCGATGCAGAATGTTCTTGTCGAGGAGGTGCTGCACGAATTGGTTGAGCAGCGCGAATTTGAGCATTCTTTTCAGGCACGAACTCTGTTGACTGAGGACGCTGCGAAAGATGGGAGGGGACCGACTGAGCTTTAGTGAGGCTTGGCGTAATGCCTGAAAGGTTGGATCGTCCGTTCGTGGAAGATTCTGAGCTCGCGAAAGCATGATCATAAACTCCTTCATGCAGTGAAGGTCTTTGTGTCAAGCGCGTCGGGACGGATTGCGACTTTTCGAGAGGCCTATTACCCGTCGATCTTGTTGATCTTCTGGATGCTGCCGGAGAATTAATCAACACTGGGGCCATATACACATCATTTGACTCTGGGAAGTGGTCGTTGTCTTCATCTTCGTCCTCTTCGTCCTGCGTTCCAGTGTCCTTGGCACCACTGAAATAGTTGTTCTCCACATCGGGTTCTACCCAGTTGTTCGCCTTTTTCTCCTCTGGTTCCGTGAATTGTCTTCGCTTTCTGTCGCGAGTACGGGTAATGTGGTGGAATTTCGCCCAACAAAGGAAGAACATGAATTCTAAGCCGAGCTGAATGTTTAATATCAAGGCGACGACGAATGCTTCGTATTGGTCCACATTATATGTAAACGATGGCATGTACCTCAGTGTTGCACTGGTTGTGATTACGCCGACAAGAGTCATAATCATCATGATAACACCACTGATGAAGCCATCGCCCACACAGAATCCCAAAATAACATTAAGGCCAAGTAAGGCTAAGGCAGAAGTAGCCATTATTTCGACATTCGCGCTGAATCTTTCCGCTTGGCAAGACCCACTTGCCGGATCTCTATTGACGGGGCTAAAATCGCCCCGCACATCTCCTTCTCCAAAAGAATTTCTTTCGCACCAGTAACATCTGTTAACCGATACGAACGAATGTTCAAGCATGGTTCGGAAGTCTCTTCTTTTTCCTTAAACTCAATCACACTGTAAATATGATTGCGTTCGTAAAGCCATGTTGAGCACCCTCCGAGTAACGACCATCGACGATCTGGCCCAATCGATCGGCAGGTCCCGACATAAGCAGCGGAAATGACACAACTGTCCTGTTCGGCGTTGAATCGCCATGGGCCGTATGGGAACCATCATCGAAAGCGAACATCTCCGTACCGGCTGACAAGGCTAAAACATTTTGACTGGGCAACGCAGAAATGAATTTGGATATCTCATTTCGGTCCGCGGGACGCCCCGTCCAATCATTCTGCGTCAAATCATCACCCATCCAAGTGGATGGCGTCACCCAAATCACAAAGTCGTAGTCCCCTGCGTTCGATAGCTCCATTTTTAGCCATTCCCGCTGCACGTCCGACATGATTTTGTCTGCCGTCACTTCGGAACGCAAATCAGATACGATGAACCGCACGGTGCCGATTGTGTATGCGTGGTAAAGTGGTGACCCAGGCGCTTGCGGCGACGGAATGGCAAACTCGTAGCTCTTGATTGCGGTATCTCGCCCTGGTTCATTGCCGAGTGTATTTTCTCCGAGATAGTCACGATCATTCCACATGTAGCTAAAGGCCGCGTGGGTGTAGAGCTGCTCCTGAGTGGTACTTCCGATCACTTTATCCAAGTATTGCATTCGGGTCTCCAAGTCACCATCGACGTCTCCGTAGTGCATGTTCCCGAGATGCAGAAAGAACAAGGGTTTTCATTTGCCATTTCTTCAAAACCGGACTCTGTGAGCCCGTGAATGCACTCCCGCAGCTACAAACGTAAAGTTGGATCGAACGTTTTCCGGTGGCGCCGTTTGAACGAAGCCCTGATGGAGCATGTCAAAGTTGGGCGCAACTCGTGCGTAGTAATACTTTCGGGACGGTTCCAATCCGTACAAAAGGAAGTCTTGCGTTGGATCCGGTTGAGTGAACAAGCTTTCCAAGGAGCATCCATCAAATACGCCGGAGAGCTTTCTTGATAGGCTTCGATCGGTTCCTTGGAAACGATGAACCGTTGCCCATAATTTCCATTCAAACGAACTTTGAACTGAACACTTTGGGGTGTCAAGGCTCCAGCCAAGATCCAATTACCTTCTGTTGTTCTATTGTAATCTCGCTTGGCCAAACGCATACTAGCTCCCATCGCAGCCATCAGCATGAACACAAAGAGCATGGCAAGATTACTCTTGCCGTACCAGGCCGGCAACTTAAGATTGCCGTATTCATCGTAGTCATGGGGCTGCCTGCCATGATGTATTGCCTGAATGGAACAGGTAATGCAATCTGTGAGAGTGTTCACAGTCAAGATCAACGTGTTGCTTTTGAGAGGAGGAGTTTTGTTCTTGTTGTTGCTCGTTGGCGTCCTTCTTTCAAGTCGCCTTCGGAGATTTGTTTTTTTTCTTCCAAAGTGCCGAATGACTTTTCCATAAAGAAAGTACTCGTTGGGTGCCGGGTGCCAGTTGGCTACAGTATTCTCTAAAAAACACGGTACAAGGTACAAGTAGTGAACGGAAACCGGATTCCCGGCACCCGGCAGCGACGGTACAGCACACTCCGTTATTCATTCGACAGTCATTATGACTTTGTGTGACCTCTAAATTCAAATTGACAGCGCGACGTGCGCCAAAATTCGTCGATGGCGCGAAGCCGACTTTTCTCGACGAAAAATTGTCTGTTTCGTTTCATTACAATTTGGAGCCGTCTACTTGCTACTTTGTGGGAGAACAACTAGGGTGAACTGAAATGACATGTTCAAATGAAGATTAAAACACAAGCAATTCGAATATCATTGCAAAGGCCCATCTGCACCGAGAAACCTTTTCAACTTGAAAGGTGCTCGGCCCCTGGTCCCGTCTTTGTTCGTAACTGCTAGAAAGAATGCATTGGAAAGAAAGTGAATTTAATTATTTTGATGGTTTCAACTGTCTCTTCCTAGGCGTTCTCACGCAAGACCGTAACCACACTCTTGAAAGCGAACCATTCAGGAATATCCTCTCCACCTCGCAACATTTGGCGGAACTTGGTTCCACTCAACTTCTTCTCATGCAGACCCTTTTCTTTGGCGTAATCTGCGGTAGTGTAGCCTTCCTCTTCGGTGTAAACCAAGTTGAGGGAAGGAACCGGGGTGACACCCAACTTTTCGGCGTTGGCTGTGGCGAAATCTTGGGCATCATAAGCGCCGTAAAGTCCTCGCCCGTAACACTGCTCTTACTTCCAGCCATATCACGTCCAATGATGAAATGGGTGCACCCAAAGTTCTTGCGGATGATCATGTGCTGAATCGCCTCACGGGGACCCGCCATGTGCATGGAGTAGGGCAAGTATTCCCAAAAGACACGAGGGTTGGCCGTTTCCTCTTTCAAGACCTCGTATGTCTTGTAACGAACGGTCCCGGGGATATCATCGGCCTGGGTGGGACCACAAGTGGGATGAACCAAGACAATACCGCCTTCGCCGACCAACGGATCGTCCAGAGCGCGAGTGAACAACTCGTAGTGAGCACGGTGGACAGGGTTGCGGCACTGGAAGGCAACGACATCCTTATCCGCGGGCAATTCGGCGCGGACTTCTTGAGGTGTTTTGCAGGGGAATTCGCGGACAGGAAGGTTCAATCCGGTGACCTTTCCTCCCATGTAGTATCGACCACGCTCAGTGGCAACCATGAGAGCACCGGGATGTTCAATGGCAGAGGTTCCGTAGCACTTCAAGCACTCGAGTGGTTTGTCCGGGACGTATTTGTCGGTCAATTCGACAGTAGCAATGGCAAGGTCGCCCTGCTTGAGCACAATGGTCGTGCCTGGCATTAAGTTTTCGTCGTTGGTATCAAACACAACAGGAAGTCCAAAGAGAGTTCCGTCGGGCATCTCCATGTTTTCTACAACACTTTTGTATTCTTTCTCGTTCATGAAACCAGTCAAGGGGAGAATCCTCCGTTCATGATGAGTTCAACATCACACAACTGACGTTCGGTGGCCTGAAGCTCGACGGTGGCGTTATCAAGGGCAGCCTTTTCGCTGCCTCATCTTTGACCATCAAGTCAATCAAAACACCACCGTGCGGTACCTGCTTGACCGTGCTAGTCTCGCTGTAATGAAGAACAAGAATAATAAAGCAAGATGCAAACACAAATTAGAGTGCAATCCAGACGTACAGTAGCTACATAAACGTGTCTTTTGACGTACCTGGCAACATACAAATGAGTGGAAGAAACCTTTTGGTTCACAGCAGTGCGACCCATAGGAGACAAAGTGAAGGCAGATGCCGAAGCAAGTGTTAGAAGAGCGGCTACGAGTCTCATGGTTGTTTCTTCTTCTTGCTAAAGTGTCTTTTGACAAGAAAGCAAACAAGGAGTGTGTGAGTGTCGTTGTTGTCATGCAGAAAGAGAAAGAGAAACGGTGCAAAAAAAATTGCGGTGGAGGATGAGCGGTGACGAAGCTGCGATCTGCGTACGTAACTCCGTATGTACTCTCTGACATACACTGCAGCCTATCAGCTTGTCGGTGAGAATGCGACAACGTGCACTTCTCGGAGGCATAAGCAAAACGTTGGCGGTGCGACACGCAAATAATCTTCTAGGACTTTGGCTAAGTCTAGAGAGGTGTTTTAATAAAAAACTATGCAGATGAAGCTTTATAGATGCGAAATGCGTCTCCGAGACTGGGTCTACTTAGTTATTAAGGGAATATTTTTGTACATATCTAGATTGACAAAAGCGTCAATGTTTTTTGAAAGTACAGGACGATAACAGCGGAAAGGATCAAAACGAAGGTGATGATCGCAAATAGTGTTTCGACGTCCTTGAACTTCAGAATGTACCCCGACAGCAATGGAAACACAATTCGCGCTAGTGATCCGGCCGAAGCGTACCACCCCTGAAGTGTGCCTTGGGGTCGTCGTCCAACCACTGCGCAAAAAAGACAAATGAGATCATTGCAATGCACAAATAAGCCGTCAACAATACAATTAGCCGCATACCTTTGGAAAATATACCAATGACAGCAGTATGGCCCAGCGGATAACCAACGGCGTACATAAGAAAACGGAAGTACAGTACTTCCATGTTGGGTTCTTGACGAAGAATTCGTTATCGCTTTCTTCCAAAGTTATGAATATGGCTGAACTGATCGACATGATCGTGACACCACCAACAATTAGATGCACATCCGAGACATACCGGGAAATGTATCCTATACTCAACAAGCTCACAACACCAACCGACCCACAAAAGCCTACAAAGAGTCCTGCGCGCGTCGACAACATACCAAAATGCGACTCCGCTATTTTGATGCCCAACGTTTCAAACGAAGCAATGGAACCAGTGGTAGTAGTGTTGAGTAACATGCACCCAAAAATACAGCAATCGTACAGGCACAACCCAATGATCGGTACAATTTCGCTTGCCATGCGCTCCATCTCTTGTTTTCGTCTCGACTTCTTGATACTATCCTTTGGTTGGACAAACTCCGAGTGCGTCCTTCCTCGAAGAATTTCATCATGATAAGAATCGTTGCAAGTACAATTATCCCCATGAACATGGCTGGGGCAGTGTACATGTTAGCGAACCCGTGGCGTCTCGAAAGACATAGTTGAAGAAGGCGCCGGCTATGGGAGTAACAGCAAAGCCCGCATATTGTGTCGCTGTCAACCATGCCATGTAGGTAGTGCGATTTCGTTGAGGCGTGATTTCCGCCAGAAACGCACGTGTGACACCCAAAGTACCTGAACCGATGCCGAGAACCGTTTGTGCAAAATCAGAAAAGCAGGGTGCCCTACAGCAAAGGTCGCTGCGTATAAAGCAGTCCCCAGCAATAATATGGAGCAGGCAATCATCAGTGTCTTTTGTAACCGATCGTTTGAGACCAACTGCCAAACAAAGGATTCACCAAGATTCGCCCAAACGAAAATGCAGCGACAGCGTACCCCAATGTCACTGCACTGCCTCCCAAATGCTCTACAAACAACCAGAGAGAAGGAAAGAAAACACCACGAGTCATGTCACCAATAAAAGTCACCAAGCAGATACAAATAAAGCCCGTTGTGTCGTAGATTCCATCGGCCGACATGACAGAAACAATACTCGGTGCCAGACTACTGTCGTCGCTTTCTTCTTCATCGCTCTCTCTGCACGTCGCCGTTTCCATATTTACATAGTCGGACGCGTATTTCCCATTTCATGATTACGCTCGTCAGTCGATCTTGCTTCACTTTCTTGAGGCGCCATCATGGTCAAAGTATTCACAAAACAAAAACAATAACACAAAAATATGAACGATGGAAGAAAATCGAAACCCAAAACATCAAAATCCGTTACACGTTTTGGTGACGAAGCGTGTCGCAGTCTCTCTGATCGGAACGCAAAACGGTTTCGAAGCGGTTTTGATTAATAAGTGTAAATCGTGATTGCAGGTACTTTATCACTAAGGGAATTCCTGTGAGTTGTCGTTGCCTGTCCATCGATCGTCGCAACCGTTGCGATCTCAAGCTTCGTTGGCATTTGACGTTGTTTTCTTTCAACACACTCTCATAAATATTGCAAGCAAATTGGGGATGGGCTTATTTGTTCAATAAACGTTCAAACGAATATGGCATTGTCTTGGAGAATAGTCTAACATGACAGCAGTGATAAGGACTTTGCGTCATCGAAACAATGACAGCCAAAGACGAAGAATTCCAAGCTATATACGAGGGTTCACAGTGCTGTTGGTAGCGGCTTTTCTTTTGTTTGAACTTTTCACTGCTTTTATTCGAACGTCTGCGACTTTGAATGGATACAACAATGATTTCCCAATATTCTCGAAACCTGCTCATCCGGATCATCCGAAATCTCAACGCATGGTATTTTTAGACGAAGATTCGTCGCGCAAAGCAAAATACAGTGTGAGAAGTGTAGAACCGTTGAGCGGACCTTGCCCTTATTGCGAGCGGGAACCATTCGAATACATTCGGGACGTCGAGAAGCCTTTCTATGAAGAGTGCACTCTCATGGCAGACTGGCAGTCAGCGTATTATCCAACATGCCTTGCCTTGCACGAACTCCACATGGCTGGCGATGACGACGACTTTGCTCTCGTGAGTATGCACGGCAATTGGCGCAGTGTGTGGAAGTATCAACACAACAACGAAACAGTTGCTGTGAAGCTACTGCAACTGTCACACGAGTTCGATCATGAATCGTTGAATTATCATCGCGTAGATGCCATGGTGATGGAGCGACTGACTTCCAGTCCCTACATTGTGAACGTTTTTCAATTTTGCGGAGAGTCTGCCATTACAGAATGGGCGACGGGCTCCGCTCGCGACTACGTCAAAGACGAACGCTGGAGAAGTCGTGAACGGCTTGGCCTAGGTCTAGATCTTGCGCGAGCCCTTCTTGATCTGCATTCGATTGATTATCCAAACAGTACCAACGCTACATTGGCTCACAATGATATAAACATGGCAAATGCTATTGAAGTGAACGGCAGAATCAAATTGAATGATTTCAATATTGCACAAACGCTGCGGTGGAACAAGACGAAACCATGCGGAATTCCAGTAAGATTTCAAGCACCTTTTGGAAGAGCCCGGAAGAGAACGCGCAGGAACACAGCAAAGTGGTGAATTACGTCGACGCCAGCAAGACGGATGTGTATGGCCTGGGGAATCTTTTATTTCAGATCTTGACGAAGCGACAGCCGTGGACTCATCTAGAACCCAATGGCAAACTTACTGCCGAGGAGGTCAAGCTCAAGAAGGAACAAGGTACGTTGGAATTACATCAAGTCATTGTCATGGCATGCGATGATATCTCAAAGTGGTATGCTCTTCGTCAGGTATAATGCCAGCCATGCCTGAAAAATATTCAAAGTCTACTAAACCTGCGAATCAAGCATTGTATCATGCTACTATGGCTTGTTACCGTCCTAATCCCAAAGATCGTCCAACCGCGTATCAATTGGTCAAGGGATTGGAACGAGCTCTTCAATGGGTGGAAGCCGAGCTGAGAATGAAACCCGAGGCTTTCGAAGCCCTTTTCGCTGTTTCATGGCAAGAGAGACTGGAATGATGTCGTGGAAGGTAAGGCAAATGTATCTATATTATAATTAGAAAGGAGTTGTACCAGTACCTTTTAAATATTTCTAGCAGATTCTGAGTCAGGCGGTTTCCAGTCGACGGCCCTCAGTCCGGTATCTCGTAGCAGAGAGCTGGCAACCTCTTCCGATTGCCAGTCAAAAAAGGCAGGAACCCAGTTCGTGATAGCGTCATCTAACAGTGGCGGATTCTTCTTCCAAACAGTTCGAGCTTTTCCCATGCCCCTCCTCCTGCACCCTTTCTTCCCACTTGGCTCGCGTCGGTTCGTTCCGAGGATCGTTGCGTGCGCTATAAACAAAGGCTTCAAAGCTTCCAATGTAGTGATTGAATACAAAGAGTGTTGAATTGGGCGCCGATTCCTTGCAAAGTCGATTCAAGGGTTTGTGGACCCGGTATTGTACCGGTGTCCGGTCTTTGATCGCTCGTTGGGGAATTAGTTTCATATTGATGACCCTTTACCTTCCATAACTTCTTCGCTATTCCGGTATAAATATCGCAATGAATCGAAATAGTAGGGATCGACGAAACGCGTCAGACTCTCTGGGTGCGTTACATTACCCTCGTCGGCAAGGGGAGCATACTGGAGGCGAGGAAAAACGGAACAACTCGTCCCGAATGCGATCCCCTTGGCCGAAGGGAATAGAGCGTTCTTGGGTGCTTCCAGTTGATTCAAGAATTTGGTAATATGGCCCGGTTCGGCCGTGTTGACCAGGTCTAGCGATACGATATTCGTATTGACACGGAAGTACTCGTCCACATCATGGTGTATCACGCGCGATATTTTCTTTGCAGCTACCGCCTGTGTGCACTTGTGCATGAACGAGACTTGACGCTCGCGATGAATCGCTACGGGAAGAGCAAGGTCCGGCGGTAGGTGCTTCGTGCCATGAATTCCAGCTTTGACACGGTTGGTCCACTTGGCCGGCAAATAGTCCTTGTCGTCCCATTCGATGATTTCAATGACATCTCTCCACCGTTCCAGAATCTTTGTAGCACGATCATTTGTTTTCGGGTCGTAGGCGATGATTAAGGTTCGTAAGGGAAGGGCAAAATAGTGATAAGCAATCCATTCGGTCAAGCGATGATTCTGGTCGAGCACCAATATACAAGCCGCAAACGATTCCTGCTGCGTGTACGGAGGAGGTTTTGGCGGCAATGCGCTTTGATTACTATTGTCAATAGTATGTATAGTGCGAGGAAGGAAGGAATTCGGAGAAAAGACACCATCTTCCAGAGTAACGAATTGCAAACGCGCCACATACAGCGAATGATAACGAAAGTTGCTGAAAAGGAACGGAGTGGAAAGGAAGATAGCACACAAGAGGAGCTTTGTTATAAATCCAATCTTTTCATATTGTTTTCATTGTCGATTTGTGCAAGTAGGTGAGATGGCAATTGAAAAGCAACAAGAGATGATTGATCGTTGTGCAATTGTTTCAATTGTCATTTTTTGTCTCGGCGTGTGGCCCAGTACCGGTACCGGTGGCCGGTGGCTATAGCCGAAGAAACGAGAGCTTTCAAAAGTGGCCCGTTCACACAATTCGAAATTCGAAAACAAATATTTAGGTTCCGATCAATTCCTGAAGGTTTGACTAGACTAACAGACTACCAAAACGATGAAAGAAGCAACATTCCCGAGTTATCTTATGTTTACTATGTATACTCTCTTGCAACGAAAAGCCGCATCGGCACGCATCATCTTATTTTGCTTCTTCCTCTTTGTACAGGCACTCCATCAAACCTTTCGTCAGTTCTTCTCGATTCAAGTTTTTCCCGATAAAGACAAACTTGTTGATACGATCTTCCCTTCCTTCCATGGTTCTTTGGCAGGACCGAAATTAATTTGCTCGTGCACTCCTGAAAGACAAACTTGGTATCACCCTGTCCGTGGAATGTCAGCAAGCCCTTGGAACGGTAGATATCCGCTGCGCGCTCACGAAGTAAATCCATCATGAACATATTGAACCACTGCGCGTGCAACTGTCCCTGGAACTTGATACCGACGGAAGACACCATTTCAAGGTTGTGCTTGGCATCCTCTTGAATCTCAAAAAAGTCGGGCTCGTAATTCAAAATGGACTCCATATTGAACGAGTTGAGACCCAGAATTTTGTCCAAAGGCGCCCGACTGCGTTCTGTTTCAATGACTGTCGCAAACTTATTGATTACACCCAAACGATCCTTGAGTGCTGTCTTTTGTTCCGACGTCACCAAATCAATCTTGTTGAGAAGAATCTTGTCCGCAAAGGCCACTTGCTGCAAGGCTTCATTGGCCGATCCATCCGGTTTCTTCTCATCGAGATGCAGAGGCAAGTGTTTGGCATCCGCCAAGGCCACAATCGAATCAATGAAATAATTTTCCGACATCTTACTGTTTGTCTGAATGGTGTAAACGATAGGAGCAGGATCGGCAAGACCCGTCGTTTCCAAGAGGATTGCGTCGAAATCTTTGCGGCGTTTCGTGAGTTGGCCCAATGTGCGGACGAGATCTCCGCGGACCGAACAACAAACACAGCCATTGTCCATGGTAATCAAGTCCTCGGGGGCGTCGAGCGATTCGGCGACTGTCGTTTGATAGAAGGAACGTTAAAGATGTGTGAGCGCATTTCATTCAATTGAATCGTTACTCAGGCCCTCCCAGCACTTACCCAAACCATCATCGATGGAAACCTCTCCGAATTCATTCTCCAAGACGCAAATCTTCCAATCTCGCTGCTCCTTTAGGATGTAATTAACAAATGTGGTCTTGCCAGCCCCGAGAAATCCCGTAATGACCGTGATGGGTGTCAGTTTTTCAGCAGTTTCAGTCATGATGGAATGTATTTGTTTGTTCGTTTGTACGTTAAGAAAGCGGCGAATGAATAACAGCAAACATGCAAGTCTTCGAGCGATGTGCTCGTTGCTTCTCTGCCGTTCGAGCGTTTTTCAGCAACACTTCGTGGAGATGAAGTGGAAAAGCCACGTGTACGTCCTTTTACGTTGCTTCGTGTACCAGATAAATCTGATGATCGTGACGTCAGCATCAATCGTGTCATCGTTTTCACGAACAGAACGTCATCCAAGGACGCCTAGCGTCATTTCACCGACGACGGACGATCGCCTATGACAGATCTCAATCTCAGATCTCGCACGCAAAACCCTACCGTACCTGGTACTGTAGTTCGTAGATCGTAGACGAAGTTGACCACCTAGCAATTTAATGCTAATCCTTGAACAACTATCTATCATAACAATTTAACAATCTATTTTAAGAATGCCTCAATGTGACTCCAGCATTCATCCGGCTCTTGCAAATAGAACCAATGCCCACCATTTTGAATAGTGACTACCTTGGATTCATTTCCTTTCTCCTGCTCCCGCTTCAGCAACTCCTCACCTTGTCGCACATGCAGCGAGACCTTTTGCATTTGCCTTGCAGAAACAAAAGAGGCATTATGGTCAAGTCCTTGGGAAGAGAACAGTAGGCAAACTCTCGTTTTTGTAACGTCAAAGCAGCTTTCCAAATGTGATAATAAGGGTAGGCCAGGAATGGGAATTGGACAGCTTGCTTTTCTTCCAGGTGCTGCACATCCTTGGGATGCTTTAACAAAATAAGAGGTATAATATGTGCTGTCATGGACAAGACCATGAGCGCCATGAATCTCGAAATGTATCGATCCAGCCAAAAGGCAAACGCTAGAGGAAGTTGATACAAAACAAGAACCAATCCTTGATAAAGATCTTGAAATGAAAAGGACTTCAGGCTCACATTCTTTCGAGGAGCAAACACGATATCCAACATGACGAGCCGATCGGGAACGAGTTCCTTTCGATCTTCCCTTGCCGCAGCCCGATTCGCGTACACGGCTCCGACCACACAGCCCCAATCATGAAAGATTCCCATTAATTTCAATTCAGGTGAAACACCCGTGCGAAGCACTCGAATGGCTTCCCGCATGCCGTCGGCGAGTTCCAAAACGTCCATCCGTCCCGATGCTGCGTGCTTTGATCGTATCCGGGCAAGCAAATGATTCCTACTAACGATCCGAGCGACGAGGACAAGCGCTTGGCGAGCTCGTAAAATACGGTTTGATCATCGGGGTATCCTGGACACATGATAATGACATTGGTTGCACGTTTTGCGTCGCCAAAGACATGCAGGGATCCGGTTTCGTTGTGACGGAGAGGATAGGAAAGAATCTTGTCGGGGCTGAGCATTCTTTCGTTCTTCTTGTAGTTGTTTGCGAAATTCTAATCGCCTCAACGCCTCAATATTATCATTTAGTTTTGTGACGAGAGCAACAACTAAACGAATGAATAATCATTCGCAAGAGAGCAAGATTAATGTTGTTGTCACATGAAAGACTTTTCAGTCACGCCCTTCGAAAATGCAAACAGAATTGTTTCGTGTCGTTTCGTCAAAAACGTCTATAGAATAGAGTGTACCGCGTAGACTCGTACTTTTTTGTACATGGCGAAAGCGATCGACGACGAGCCACCATGATGATGCCGCAGAACAAACGACCAGTTTTACGATTTGGGTGAAGGTGTCTCTTGCTCCCAAAGCATATTATTTTATCGTTCACACATTGATAAACCACCATCGTTGCTGTCGACCGAAAGAATGATCGTGCTGCCACCCGAAGAAGCGGGTCATGATGACAGAGAAGAAGAACAACAAAGTAGTGTCATGAACGAACCCGCTTCGGTCCTGTCCTCCTTGCACCGTCCGGCCAGCGTCGCAACGCTCTCTTCGCCCTGGCAGTTTGATGAAGACGCCCAGCACTGTTCGAGCTGTAAATCAACGTTCAATGCGATGAATCGAAAGCACCACTGTCGAATGTGTGGAAAGATATTCTGCGGCAAGTGCAGTCCGCAAAAGCGCTCATCCCACCGAGTAGCATCGTTCTGACACCGGAAGGTGGCAAAAGGCCAAGCCGCGGTCCGCTTTGCACGATAGCTTTTCGCCAGACGATGATCCGGATCGTATGCTAACGTATTTGGCTGCCGATAACAAGGAACTGCTGTACGGAAAGGGTTTGGAGGAGCGTTTCAAATTGGCTCGTGAGCCATTACGCGTATGTCAACCTTGCTTTCAACAGCTAAGTCCATTGCAAGAAGACTTGCGCAACTCCAACTCGAATGCGATGCGCTTCAACTATATTGATCCGACCGATCCATGTCGTTTGCTCAATTCGCCCTTGGCCTTTACATTGGGCCACGAAATTCGTAAAGCTGCCTACACGTTAAACAATTTACTTCCTCTACCCAAACGCATGGGAATCGTCATGAGCAGTCAACCATACCGGTCTACCAATACGACTAACAGTATTCAGCAATGCAGAAGTAATTGCAGCACAGTCTCACCTAATTTAGGAGACTTGGATGGCGTGCGGATACCTGCCAAGCTGCTGGAACAGGCTCGTGGCATTGCGGTCCTGACGGTCGTCAAGGGGGCTTTGGTTTGGCGGGAGCCGAGTTTGGAACAGGCCTAGTGGTTGCTCGCTTGCAAGGGAATCAGTGGAGTCCTCCGAGTGCCATTGGGACCGCAGGGCTCTCCTGGGGTGCTCTGATTGGTGCGCAATTGTCCGATCATGCTTTCGTGTTAATGAGTGATGCGGCCGTGGCAATGATGTTTGATGATAGGGGATCTGTTCAACTAGGTGCAGATGTTGGAGTTGCTGTCGGTCCGTTGGGACGCGCTGTAGAAGGCAACTTGGGAGCAGCCACACGAGGAGTAGCTCCGATCTATACGTACAGTCTGTCCAAGGGATTCTATGTAGGTATTTCGTTGGACGGAAAAGTCATCAAAACGAGAGGATATCAACGAAAATTTTACGGACGCAAGGTATCGGCGCAAGAAATTCTTCGGGGTACTGTGCCTACTCCGCCAGCTGCTCAGCCTCTCTATGCGGCGCTGCAGCGATGTCATGTGTATGCTTCCTCCTCTTACCCAAAGTACTCTCGTTCCGACGATGAAGATGATCTCGCTTTTTCGGGTGAGTACAATGGCCACATGCCACCATTGCATGGAGATATTCATTCGTATGCTGGTATGAGCGACATTACAAATGATTTGGGATTTTAGCGCTGTCCTTTCAAGCAAAAAAAGTACCTGGTATAATGTTTCTCTTGTTGTTAAATTTTCGAAAACTCTTGCACCTATCAACAAGTTGATTGAGATGGCATTTTGTTGTCTTTAGTTTTTATTAGCAGTCCATGTTGAGCTAGATTTCGTGGTCACATACTTTAAAGTGATCGACCTTCTGTGTTAGTGGATGCAGTGCCAGCAGCAAACAGGTCTCCGCCGCTCTTCTTGTGTTTGTGTTGAAGGAACTGGTGCCTCAATTACTACGAACGGATCTGCATAAATCGACCATTTCCATTTCTCGTATCATCATACTGCCGTTGACAAAGAATTTTGATAGGTCGAAGTCGAGCGTGGCTTTGTTTGGTCGGTCCAGCTTGATTTGCTCGCTGCGAACGATGGCTGTATCTGCCGTAGTCTGTTCGATAAGAATCGTGTAAGATGTCCTCCAATCTGTGAATTGATCTCAGTTTATCGGCAAATAATTCCACGTAAATGGGTTTGATGATTCTTCGGATTCGTTTCTACGTCATCTCGAAAACGCGGTAATGCGCTTGTTCAGATGCTCATTGCAAATCGCGAATAATGATAATGCGAGGCTTGCGTTAACAAGGTTTTCAAGCGATTGGCAGCAACAAGTCCGCGCTGCATGCAAGAAATGCAAACTGATTAATTTTTTGTTCTCTCATTTTGCCCATCGATCCGAAGGATGCCGCGTGACCTGCATGCTCTTGCGTTCGAATCTACCGAAATTGCTGAGGGCCGCGGCCTCGTTCGGCTTTCCGGTCGTCCCATGCCGGTAAACGAATCTTATTACTAGTTTGAGGATAGCCTTCAACAACGTTTTGGCAGCTCTTTGGCGGCAACAAGCCCGAATTGCATTTTTGAGCCGATCCGTCCATTTTGCCCATGGATAGTAAGGCAAAATTCAGTGCCGTTTGGGCGACTGATCAGACGCGACAATGATTTTACTTAATATTTGAAAACCATTTCAGTACCGTAACTCTGATGAACTCTCGGATGGTGGTTTTCCTCATTAAGGTTTGTCATAACTGGTTCAGATATCCTTATTGAGAAAAACGACCATCCGAGAGGCCATCAGAGTTACGGTACTGAAATGGTTTTCAAATATTAAGTAAAAATCATTGTCGCGTCTGATCAGCCGCCGAAACGGCACTGAATTTTGCCTTACTATCCATGGGCAAAATGGGCGTGTTGTCGAAAGTCGAAAGCATCACTTGCGATGTTGATTCATTCCAAATATCGACGTATTATGCACCTGACTTTTGTGAAATAAATTAATATCTGAGCAATGCTTTAAAAAGACAAGATTGACATCGAGGAGTAGGTCAGTTTGTCCGGCAGATCAGATCAGATCCGTTTCGAAAGACACTACGGAAAAGCGTGATGCGGTAGACAGAAATGGACGTTGCGCTGACTTCGTAGAGACTTGGTTCTCTCCGACTTTCTCATCGACAGCAGTTAGCGACTCTTCGGCTGGCTGTCGCCAATGGAAAAACAATTACGTCGATAGTCTCGTAGTAGCAGAAAAATCCAACCATGTCAATTGATTGCACTCGAAGGACTCATGACTCATGAGAGGATGTCGAAAGGACTCATGATATCCGGGATTGTCTTTTGTGAAGCAGCGCTGCGAAAAGGCTTGTCGTAACAGTCGCATCACCTTTGATTTAAATGCGCTTTTCGGCCGGTTTCGGATGAAAGGGATAATGCAGCTAGCCGTCGAACAACCGTCAATTGATCGTCGAAGACAGTGCTGACCAAGCCGGAGTGTCCTTTACCTGTTAGTCGCTGATCAATTCATTGAATCGACCAGATGTGGACTCGATATCACCACGAGCTCACCCCTTGAAACATTGGCATGCAAAAGCACGTTCAGACGATGAAGATGATCTTGCTTTCCTGGCGAATACAATGGTCACATGCAACCATCGCACGGAGATTATCCTTCGTATGCTGGTATGAGTGATTTACAAATGATGTGAGGAATTTTAAACTTGCGCATTCAATCACATTGTATAATGTTTCTCTTGTTGTAATTTGTCGAAATACTCTTAACCTGCTTCAATAAAATATCGAAATATTCGCTGCGTCGTCCAAGCTTGATTCTAGATTTCGTGGTCTCGTGCCTTGTGGCTAATGTCTATTGTGCTTCTTAGCTCTTGGCTCACAATGACCAAATGTCCCATTTATGACCCAAGACACTCATAAATACACATTACAGACAAGTCTCATTCTGAAAGCTTGATTTTTCAATGGACTTTTGACATCGAGACATTGAGTACAGTACAAGCATCATGGTACACAAATCCGACAGTCCAATTTTTGTCCGTCACTTTGTCATCTCGCGGATTGTGCCTTTTGCGCCGCATGTCTCTCAAATCTCAACGAAAATAGAAAAAGCCAGAAGCCTGCAGTCTTTGGCATATCCCTGCAAGTGAAACGAAAGCGGCTTTGTGCCATCCTCAATTTCAAAAGCCTCGTCTACCTAGGGGCGTTGATGCACCATGGTAGGAATCTATCGTCCAACGGGTATCAATGGTCACGCAAGCCCACAAAATGGGAAAGTTGTTCAAAATGGGTGTTTGACCGTGCCAGCAACCGATTTATTCCTGTGAAAAAGAAGCTCGTTGGGGCGGCTGAGGCCGACCCCACTCCTCCTATTGTGGTATCATCTGATCGACAAGAGGATGACCACTTGGATTTTCTCAAGAAAGAACTGATTCGATTGGAAGAACAGAAATTGCAAGCCGAGATCCGACTCTTGGAAATACGGGTGAGAAAGGGAAAAGCGAAAACAAAACGCAGCAGGACTTGACAAAGAGTCCTGTTCGGTCAAAAGTCCCCAAAGAGCCAGAAATCCTGTTCCAGGCAACACAGTACGGCCTGCTACGATAAGATCGTCTTCCGCTGAAGGTAGAACTTCGCCTGTGAAGCGAGCAATAAGTCCCAGGAAAGTGCCTTCGCCTTCAAAAGCGAGCCAATTTGTAAAAAAGACACCAGCCATACCAGTTAGAAAAAGTGAGTCGCAGCCTGGCCCCGCCTCGAAATCTGAATCACCTCTTGTGACTGCCAGCCATGTGACGACGACATCGGGTCATACAAAGGTAGCCCGCGAAGAAGCGTCTGTGCGAATGCCACGCTCCAGCGAAGCACAAAACACAACAAATAAGCCTGTTTCTGCTGACGAGTCGTCCGATTCAGACTCCTCGGATGATTTCGCACCCAGAGGTCCTCTGCATGACGTCCCCTCACGAGATCCTTTGCGCGAAAAGAAACAACGACCAGTGTCGAAGACGGACTTTTTCCTGTTCGTAACCGAACAGTCCCGCCAGCATTTGAGGACTATACAGCCCACAACAACCTGTCGCTCGATTCGTCGTCCTCCTCTTCATCATCGTCCTCATACGAAGCACACCGATCTTCAAAACAAAAAATGTGAAAAGAGCTTCCGTTCCTTCTTCATTTCGCTTTCCGGAAAATGAGGAAGAAACACCAGATTCACTTCACAGCAGAAACCAAGGTCTTCACAGTCGTCGAACGATCAAGCAAGATTCGTTTGATGATGCGGTAGGTACTCCGTCTGGAACCTCCATGTTGATGAAGCACAACAAATCAGCGAATCATTTGATGAACTCAGAGGATGACTCGATTATAAACAGTGTGGATAGCTCGATCTTCTCAAATAAGAAATCAGATTCAGTACAATTAACTCGGCGACTAAATCAACAATTGGGTGATTCAGGTGACTCGAGCATCGACAGCAGTTTTGATCCTAACCAATCCTTATTGGCTCAACGAAGCGGCCAAGCTCTGCTTCCGCTGCTCAATCAAGCGTCTGATTCAGCGAACGTTGGGGATGCGTTTGGTGGAATGCATCATCGTAACACTCTCACAAACAATAATTTCAAAATGCAGCTGCCCAGAAGAAAGGAAGGGCACTTGAGGTTTCCACATCTCGTTCCAAGGGAAGTATGTCAGTCGTTACTCATTCCGATTCCAGTGACGTCCAGCATAGTGAACATTCTGGACAAAAGGAAAATAAAACGCAGGTTCCAGCCGTCTTGAGAATCTGCGAAGTAAGAGAAACAGGCAACGGAAACAAATAGAAGAAAGTTTTGAAAAGATGCTGCCAGACAAAACGCACGCCGTCCATTCGGACGACGATGAAAAGTCAGTGTCCAAGAACAGAAAGAAAATAGCACCTTCGCCTAGAGAAGGCTCTCCCGATTTTCCGTTGGATGGTGAATCTCAAATAAATATGGCTATGGCTGTTTTGGCGTACTTGAAGCAGATGAACATGGAAGGAACTGCTAGAAGGTTTCAAAAGGAGTGGAGAGATGTGCATTGCAATTTACCTTTAGCTCACCCTACAATTATGGGGACAATACGATTCGAACCGTTGCTGAGAGATGACAGCTTTTCCTCGTCAGATTCTCACTCGTCTGTTGTAAGCGAAAATCGCGAGCTTTCATCAGATGCTGGAAATGCGATTACCAACGAAGACGATCAGAGTCCTCAGCCTTATTCTGGAGAAGAATCTCATCGAACAATTGATAAGCCGAAGGCTCACGAGATTTCAGAGGAGATCCTGCAACTCATCGTAAAGCTGATGCAACTGTTGTTGATGTTGTGGACGAGAAAGAGGCATCACGCCAGTCAAATTTTTTGCCTTTACTACAGTTAGCTGAGAATTTTGTAACAGATGACGATGATTCCCGTTCAATGGGAAATTCTGCAGAGGCTTGTATCATTGCAGCGGGAACGGATAAGGACAACTCAAATGGGTTCGGACTCGTATCAAGCACATCGGCCGTCGTTAGTTTCATCAGCAATTCAGGCGCTTTTGCAGGAGACGCTGTTCGTTGCGCAAATGGATCACAACCAATCGTAGCGAAACAACCCGAGTCAACGGAGCTCAGCTTCGGCTATCTCGGTGACAGCGAGTGCGACCAGGCCCGATCTGATGCCGATCAAGCTGAATTAGAAAACATACATCAGCTTGCTAAATCTGATGACGATAAACCCGGTGCCGGCAAGGGCTTTAAAGCGGACGAGGACGATAACCCGCTTGCAGATCATACGACCACTGCAAGTCGGACTGGAGCTGAAGTGAAAAAGCACTCGATAACTCAAGCGCTTTACTAGTATCGGAGGCTGCCGACCCGATAAGTGGAACTGGTGTCTACGATGCGAGTGGAAGTAATACACATTCAGAACGCAACGCTTCTATAGCGCCAATGGAGGTCGTCTGTGATTCGATAAGCGCTAGTACCGAAAGCGGAGCAAAGCGTAATGTCTGTCATGATAACCTCATGGCCACAGCACCTGGTGAAATCGCTTCTGATTGCAATGCAGCTTTTGTCTCTGAAGCGGAATTGGAGCGCGCTACTCCAGGAGATGTCACTAGTCCTTCATCGAACTTGAGCTCACCAGACGACAACAATCAAGCGTCCATGGAAGCGGACGATGATCAGCGCAAAGAGCAAACTTTCAAGGAGCGAAAAAATGAAACCGAAAGCGAAACGCAGGCTACTTTCTCTGATGACAATATTTGTTCGGAAAATGAAGGCGTTGGTGATCGTTTCATAACTCACGAGAGTCAGGAAGTTCAAGAACCCGTACGGTATCCAAATGCTGCTACCAAAAGCGAGGATCAGGCTAAGCTTTGTGAAATTAATGCTGATTTAGTCCCCACACCGGATGACTTTGACGTAAATGCTCTGCAACCGGGTGAAAGTGAAAACATGAAACAAGCTGTCGATGAGCCTAACGGTGATACTGAACGCGAGGCGCAGGCTACAGCTTTCGAAGTCGGTAGTGGTGCGGTCGCAGAAGAAGGCGACATTAAAGGCATCGAAGCTTCTACTTCGGAGACAAATCAGGACCAAAGTGCAGAACATTTGTTGGAGGACTCTACTGCTGAAACCATAAGCACGACGGAGTTTGGGGATCATTCTCATGCCAATGCTGCGATGGACACCGATGAGGGTAACATGGAAAGTCAGCTTTATCGTACTAAACCAAAAGACGGTGTCGATACGGATGCAATTCCTTCTGATGCCAGTGGCCGTCATCTCTCTGGGGCAGCCGAGACCTCGAATATCAACGATACAGATTTGGTGATCACGGTTGCTCCCTCAGCAGACACAGCGAGCAGCTGTTTGGAGGTAGATCCAACGCAGCCGGTATCGTCTGCCCCTTGACGTTGCCACAAGCCGAGGCAAGTCCAGTGCTAAGAGAAACTAGTCCACAAGGCGACGACGAGCAATCCGTTATTTCTGACTGTTCTGATTATGTGACGCTTATACTGGACAACCCAGACCTTGACATGTCGGAGATATCAATTTCAGACCCCTAGATGAAATCGTTCTTTCCTCTAAAGCGTTGAAAGCTATGCAGAATGTTGAGAAGATGTCTTACATAAGAGAAGAATCGGTACAGGTTGATCAGGAAGTCACCAAATCAATCTCTGAAGAATCGTCGAGCGAAGAGGCGTCATCCGACGACGAAGAAGAAGAATCCAGCGAAGAATCATCGGCTTCTAGCGAGGAAGAAGAAACAAGCGAAGAGGAAGAGGAGTCCTCAAGCGAAGAAGAGGAATCATCCACGGAAGCGGAGGAAACCTCGACCGAGGCAGAAGAAACAACTAGTGAATACGAGGAAGAAGAATCCTCCAGCGCAGCAGAGGAATCGAGCGAGGCTGATAGTTCCCAAAGTGAGGAAATATTTTCTATCCCTCTCCCCAAGCCAAAGTCCACCGGGCCGTTACCAAGTTCTGGTGAAAAGGAGCAGCAACCAAAGCCCAAAGTAGCCGACCTCGAGCATCCTATAGAAACAGCTGATTCGGAAAAGAAGATGATCGCTCAAGTCCTTCGCGCTTCCGATGAACCAGGCCGAGCAGTGGCACCAATCAAGCGTACCAACTCAGAAGGTAGCGCAACTACGTCAAACCATCCGCCCAAAAGCGCTCTCTAGGTCGATCCGTGTCTTTCGATGATGACAATAATCAAACTGTCGAGCTCCCTAGATGGGACGATGAGACCAAGAAAGCTCTTTTCTACGACAGTGTTGACCTCAGGAGCTTCAAGATGACCGAAAAGGCCCGTCAAGAAAGAAAAGCCAGCGAAAAGATTGCAAAGCAAATAAATTCCACAATAGGCGCCGCAACTGTAGGTATGCCGTCGTTTTTTGACGGTCTTTAAGCTACTAGGGAGTGAGTTTTGAATATACACTAATATTAGTAAGTAATTATTGTTACATTGACTGCTATCAACATATTTATTTTCAGCGATAGCTCCCAGAGTTAGCCTCATTATGATGCTGTTCCATCACGGTTGTGTTCAAGATCTATTGTCCGCGAGGTTCAGGACAAAACTTGGAAATTGACAGAACAAAAGGGAATATCAATTTTGTGGAGCATGTGGAATGTCCAGAATTCATCGTCAAATCGGTCCCTGTACTCACCAACCTACAGTTCAGTTCTTCACAATCATTCGAAGAACATCCAGAACATGGTTCTTTGTTCGATCCTCCCAAATAAATCTTTCTCCTTTTCTGCCTGTTGCGACAGTAGCTAGAACAGTTGAAAAGATATAAACGAAAAAATAATGATCGTGATGGCAAAACAAACAAATCCATCAATCAGCAAGGAGATCTCCAGATTAAGCAGAAAAGAACGGAAGATAAACACAAAGCAAGACACAGACCAAAGTTCCGGTTGCATCACTATGGAAACTAAGAGAATTTTCAATCAGCACGCTTTCGATCAAATTGTTGAGTCGAACTCGAAAGGGATACAGCTTCTGCAGGAAAGCGAATTCGGCAATGGTGCGGAAATCTTCCTGGAGGCGTTAACTTTATTGCTGGGGAAAACTAAGGATGACCAACAATCACACACCATAGCACATATACCTGTCGATGTGCTAGCCCAGGATAATTCAGTTGATGAAATGCATTTCGCTTTCTCGTTGTGCGCGGATGAATCGTACATCAGACGAGCTCAGCGAGGATCGGAACAAGGAATCATTTACAGTGTGACTATTCCGAATCGCAACAAGCACTTTTCCACCTTGTCGAACGACGTGTACCAGTTTTTGACAGGGCCATTGGTGTTGACAGAAGGGGCCTGCCGGATTGTTGTGAAACCAAGCTACTCATGATCGGTGTCCTTTCCTACAATGTTGGTCTTGCTTATCACCTGGGAGGCGTTTACCTTTGCAGGTCACGCCTCTTGACAAGCGCTCTCGAGTACTACAACATGGCCTTCAAGATACTGGATGGCGCATTGGGCTGCCAGTTGGCATCGAGAGGTGTCGGGACAAGGACAAAGCTACCTTTAGTAGCTGCGCTAAACAACATTGGACACATTCACGCATACCAATGCTCATATTCCTTTGCCGAAGAATACTGTGAAGAGATTGCCTATCACCTAGAGTCAGTTGGATTGAAAGTATTTGGGTCGCAAGAGGAAATGGATATATTTGTACAGAATGCTTGCTTATATCCTCGATCGGAGGAGATATCTGCCGCTGCTGCCTAAAGTAGTCACACAGATTCGTCACTGCTTGGCCTTCATTAAGCTGTTATGTACCGAAGGTAATAGTTACTAGCATCCGCTGATTGAAAACACTTGAGATTATCTTCAGGAAGTTGAAGCAATTTAAGGCAAGATGATGTTCACGGCGGCACTCTTGCAATTAAACGGTCCAACCCAACCATTGTAGGCATGGCGATGAGGAGCAACTCGTTTTTTCAAACAGCACCCTTTCATCTTCATTATAGAGGCATGACGCGCACGAATGAGCCCGATGAAGTAGAGAAGAATCTTTGCCATGAATTCTCAGAAGTAAAAATCAAAGGAATGGGGTTACATGTTGTTACATTCTCAAAGAAGAATTAAGAACAGTTAAGAACTACCCCAATATATTCTACGAATACTGCAAATATTACAAATCAACGTTTTTCTCTTCATCATGTGCTCGACATAAGGCCTTGTTCCATGAGGAGCTATGCCAGTAGGGAGAAGATATATATGAAAAGCGACGGCGATTACACTTGGCTCCACTCTCCACAGACTAGGTTGCCGATCGTAGCCTAAGAAGATCCTCGGTTATCGTCCACACGTTGTAAATTACCATTTTGTGTAACATCGCACCACTTCCTTTTACGAATTGCATAAGGCGAAATAAGGCGGATATCACTCGTCGCGTGATGCTTGCAGAAAGACTTTAGTTGGCCGAGTAGGACACGTCCCATCTCTATGTCAGAAAACATGCTGGGCTGGAAGTCGTTGGTGGAAGCAATATCTCCTCCCAGAAATTGGTCGCACACCACATAAGTTACGTCCGAGTCAAATCAAAAGAAGCTCGAGCACCCATCACTTGGATAAGAGGAATCACAGAGTCATACATAGCGCCGGATGGCGAACTAGACGCTCGACATGGGAACTCTTGTCGTCAGACAATGTAACGGAATACACAGGAAGATAAAACACTTCGTTGTGGCATGAACCTTGGCATTCGTCTCTGTTAATCCAATGAGCTGCTCCTCTGTCAAAATCGACATAGAATATCATGAGCGCTATTGTCGCACCCTGAAGGAGGCTGCCGGATGAGGCCGTTCACCGCTCCCGAGCGGCAAGACAGTGTCTCCTGGTAGATTTGCCGGAGTTGACATTCATCTTCGACCTCCGATGAATCCTTATCCGAGGTGCTCCGGAGCGCAGTTACACGCGGAAATTTAAGTGTGATACCTGCAGAGAAAACGTCGCTTGCAACAATTTCGCGTGTTTATCAGTTCAGTTGACAGAAGTGAGCTGAGCGAATACATATCCAATCAAAGTTTGAAATTATCTCACGTACCTGCATTCAAAGTGATTACCCTCGAGTCCGAAGGATGAATCCACAAATCGGGGTAATCATTTTTTCGCGCTTTCCACCCTGCTTATCTTTTAGCAATAAAAATACCGTGCATATCACATTCAAGTACGATCCTGACTCACCTGTCCAACTCTTGAATGAATAATGATGGTTCCATCCCGAGTGGCATGGATGATCATCCTTTCACCATCTAGCTTTGTTTCCACTGAAAGCACAGGATTTCAGAATGTCAGGCTCTGACGAAGCGGGTCATCGTCTGACAACGACTTTTTTCACAAACGTACGATGCCGATAAGAAATGTCATTCAGGCATGTCTCGAAGGATGCTCTAGCAGAAAGCATCGACTTGAACGGTAGTCCGAAAGTCAAAGTAGCATTCGACGTAAAAGAGGACGCGATCATCGTTTGCACACTAGTTCCAACGAAGTCAGGATGGCACAGTGTTTTACAAGTCGCCTTCAGGCAGGGGTTGGCTTCGTAGATAGCAGCTGCATCCTTATGAAACCATTCCAGCTTTCCACAAAAGTACAGTAGCAATTAGTCTTTCAAGTAAATAAAATAACAAGCACATCAAGGAATACCTACCACAAAACGCCATCCAACACCAAATTTCACATCTTGTAGAATAATTCTCACCAGCCAACAATGCTCCAAGGGAGAAAGTGATGCGCCTTTCTCGCCTCGAGAATATTGAAGTTCCTGAAAAGATCAACTCGAAATTCTTTCAGTGTCGTCGGCTTCGTACCTTGTCGTTGTGCGGATGCCTTGGCGGCGGTGAACTTATGTTTTAGACCAGCAAGATCGTCCAGGAATTAATTTATGTCACCAACAGTCCATTCTGATCCGCTCTCTTCGGTTTTGTCACGCTCGATACGATCCCTTAGCACTTTCTTCAGTACGAGCGCAAAGTCCCCACCGCCGCCGAATCATTCACAACACTGGGATCTCTATAATTCACCAGCATATCATAAGGCCCTTTTGGGCACTGTCGCAATCCGAAGACTATAGCATAAATCGACGCCAAAGTTGTTTCCAGGCAATGGCAACTGCGACTTGAGTCCTTGTCCGGTATGAGTAAGCGGAGAATGGGAAAGATGGATTCGCGTCGACCAGGAGTGCGAGGGTTGGAGAAACGGTTTAAGGCCTTCGGCGACAGAATTTTGATAGTTTGCCTTTTGTGTTGAGTTCATTCCGCTGATTTTTCCCCATGCCTTTTCTAATCCCTTGCAGAGCCTGAACAAGGCATTCTGTTGGCTTTCTCGTACGACGGCTCTATGTCTTATTCGGGCATTGTTTCACCTTCAGCGACAGGATCTTCGTCGCTGCTTTCCGCGCCGACAGCGAAAAACTCTTCTTCTCGTTCCTCATTCTCGTCATCATCAACTGGTAACTCTCCAGCAAAATTTTCTGTATTGGCTTCATGTTTCTACCTTTCGATTGATAGATTACTTTAGATTATTATGAACTATGAAACATGAATTATCATGATGGCTTTTGTGGCATGGCTTTGGACGCAATCGAAAAATAATGCCGCCGCAGTCAAGATATCGATGCGTGCGTTGCGGCCGCGTACTCCAATTTTCACGCGCATAGAATTTCGATGCGTGCGTTCTTTCCGCGTACTGTTTTCTGTGCCTGCAATTTTCACGCGCACCCACCCCACAAAGTGAAGTGTCGTATCGGAACTGAGTTCAAATACTTACCAAATGCTTTTCACACCGCAACGAGAGGCCTAATTCTAGCAGCGAGTGAAAGGGGATAACTTCGATTCGTCAGGCTAGCAAATAGAAATTATGACGTGCTCAACCTGAGACGTAATCAGACACAACAACGCGCTCGCGGGCAGCTCCTTCTTACTCGTTGCAAGATACGGATTGATCGTGTGACGCATGTCTTTGTCGCAGCCCTTGAGCAAGAGTTCGTACACTGCCGCATCGTTGTCGAGATCATACTGATCCCAGCTTCCTTCTTCCCAGACTTCCACATCATTGCAAACCTTGTTCCAATCGAGACGGGTGTATTCGGTAGGGACAAACGCAACGTCATCGGCGCAATCCGGATCGGGAACGTACATGACCGAGTCAAGTCCGTGCGTCTTCAAGTGGAGAATATGAATGGCCATCAAATCGGCGAGGTCACACTTTTCTTGAAGCGAAAGTCATCCGGAAGCGTGGTACGGAGAGTGTAGTTCTCTTGCTCATTCGAGTCCGGAGCGTAACGGTCACACAAGGGGTACCACGAGATGGCGCAGCCAATCCGCTCCAATCAGCCTTGGGTTTGCCACCGAGCTTCACACGCTTGTGATCGACAGCTATTCCCATCTTGGGTGGAGTCATGACGACAAAAGGATATGCTTCCTGGGGATGAAGGGTCCCAGGAGTTCCAGCGAGATAGAACATCGGCGAAGTAGGGCCGGGAATGCTCTGAGCAGGAGGGTGAACGTCGCGCGGCATAGGGCCAGACTCGTTTGCAGCAGGAGGAGGGGTTTGACCGTCAAAGCAGAAGGCTTGCGATCGGCTTCGGAACCCGAAGCAGCGGGAGAATCCAATTCAAAAGAACGGACGCCAGAGGACCCAACGAGAGATGCCTCCTCTCCGGCATCACCGGGAGGATTCGTCGCAGGATCGGCAGAGGTGGGATCTTCCTTGCTCATGATAATGAAGGAAAGAGAAACAATGCAGTGCTACCAGTAAGTTTTCAACAAAGTGAAGTGTTGTATCGGAACTGAGTTCAGATACTTGCCAAATGCTTTTCACACCGCAACGAGAGGCCTAATTCTAGCAGCGAGTGAAAGGGGACTAACAAATAGAAATTATGAGCTTGTTATTCTGCTTTGAAATGAAATGTAAATGATGCAATGTCTGGAATCTAGTCGTCGTTTCTGAATCAATCGCACTTGAAGTCAATGGCTTTTCATAGAATGAGTAGGCGGATCTTCAATGAAAAGTGACGGAAGTTGCTGATTCGGGAACACGTGCTCTAAAAACACTCCAAGATGGAAGTGTGGAAGGAATGGACACGCGAAGGCTTTTGTGTCCGGTCATGGTGGGGTGAAGGTTAGGGATAAAATGGAAGTGAGTCGGATCACGGATGTGACACAACCCAATGTAATGTAACGATGTTGACTCCCACTGCCAAAACCAAAACGAAAAGGTAACCTTTTCTAACGCGACTTGGAAGCGCAAAATCATTTGCCGAACACCTTCCAGATATTCGTTCTCCTCGGGTCGTCTATTGATTTGATATTCGTTTCGGCATCTAACGCTTAATCTAGATTTAACTTTATACGACGTTCTTCGATTTCCTTTTCCAAATGACTCTCTAAATCGCGAGATTGAACGCAAACCATACATATTTTTAGATAAACTGAATGGGTACACTATCGTTTGATGATCCAAATAATCTGTTTAATGATCCGCAAGCTTTTTCTTGATGCTCGCAATGGCCTTTCCAGGGTTCAAATGTTTGGGGCAAACTTTGGTGCAGTTCATGATGGTGTGGCAGCGATAAAGCTTGAAGGCATCGTCTAGTTCAGCAAGACGTTTGGCAGTAGATCCATCGCGGCTATCCTCAATCCAGCGATACGCTGCTCATTCATATCAAATCGTGTTGTTAGCAAAACGATATAACTGTGCAATCAAAGATGCCTCACCCAAACGCTTTCAACAACTTACCTTGCAACAAAACAGCAGGTCCCAAGTATTTATCCGCATTCCACCAATAGCTAGGACACGCGGTGCTGCAGCAAGCACATAGAATGCACTCGTACATACCATCCAGTTTGGCCCGATCTTCTTCAGTTTGCAAGAACTCGCCTTGACCTGGTTTCTTTGCCTGACCTGGCTGCAACCACGGCTCAATGCTACGATACTGCTCGTAAAGTTACCCATGTCGGGTACGAGATCTTTGATCACGTACATGTGAGGAGCGGGTAGATTTTGCTGGCCTTGGAGGTATCCTTTTCAATGTACGACAAGCAGGCAAGATTGTTGACCCCGTCAATGTTCATGGCACACGAGCCGCAAATACCTTCACGACAAGAGCGACGAAAAGTGAGCGAAGGATCCTGCTCGTTTTGATTTTGATCAGTGCGTCAAGGACCATGGGCCCGCAATCATTGAGGTCAACCGGGTAAGTGCTAAGATAAGGCTTTTGACTTTGTTCCGGATCCCATCGATAGATTTTGAAATATTTGATATTCTCCGATTTCAGCGAGATCGTTTTTTCAACTCGACTGTGGAAAAAGCCCGAGGAAGAGCGCGCGACCTGAAAATGACCGCGTAAGAATGAGAAGAAAAAAAGGTTCGCGACAGTTCCGATTGTGCACATTGGCTTTCTACTTACAGCGGCCTGATTCAATTTAATACAACCCGAAGAAAGCATGTCTCACGTCTACTTCTATATGAAACGATGTAAATAGCAGGAATCTCGAGAAAGAATTGATTATTAATCGTCCTCTGGGATTGCTCGTGAAAGACAACAATCAGCCAATGGAGAGAAAACGAGTTCGTCGATCTTCTGTTGACACAGAGAAAGGGAAGGTTTTGGATTCGGGTTTGCCTCAGAGAAGACATACGTTAAAAAACCGTTAATTTAGGTGTAAAGTGTTGTAAAATGAAGATGGGAATTTGGAATCTGATATGCTTTTATGTTAGCCCGCTGACGTAACGTGAATGCCACATGGAACTCGACGACGATGTTTTCGTCCGAAAATAATGAGCAAAACAATGCGATGCAAAAGGTGGAGAGGGTCAAACATTACTACTTCATCATTGCTCTATTATTCAAAGAGACCGACAAAGACCACAGCAGGAGAATCAGCTGTGAAACGATATAGATAACTGCGGCTCTATTGCGACCTCCAAAATTCGCAATGAGAACCGTCTACGTACAACTCTTTTGCCTAGCAGCCATGGCGCAGCCTATTGCTGCGGGCTGGAGCGTTCCTTTTCTGAACAGTAAACCAAACTATTCGAAACAAATCAATTCGGAAAAACAGAGCTTGGAGAAGCGAGTGCGGCAATATCAAGATGAGATGATACAACTTCGACAACAGATTAAAGCGTTGCAGCTCGCAAATGTCAAATTGAACGACCAGTCGCTCCAGTCGGTACGAAACAGACTCAACCAAGAAATGGAAGAGCTGAAAGAACATCTGAAGCAAATAGAAAAGAATCTTTGAAATTGGAGGAAATTAGAAAAGATTTGGAGAACATGCTAGCGGAGGAGAAACAAAAGTCGAAGAGCTCAAGAAGCAGCTGAGTGGCCGCGATGTTGACAAGGCACAGTTGAAAGCAGATTATGAAAAAAGAAATTGCTTTATTGAGGGAAACGTTTGACACCAATCTTGCTGCGAAATTTGACGAATACAAGGTGTTGATGGAAAAGCGCATGGACCAAGCACTTGCGGATCAAAAGGTACAATTGACGGCGGAGAAAAACGAAGCCGTGCAAGCCGCCGAAGCCAGAGTCCGCAAAGAAGCTGATAAAGGATACAAGAAGAGCAGAAAAAAGGCAGAAGAAGCAATCGAGCAAGAAAAACAAAAAATGAGGAAATTAGTGAAAGCGTTGGCGGAGAGAAAAGAAAATCGTTTCAGACGCCGAAGCGGGGACGACTTCGTCCAAGAAAGGGCCAATTACTAGCTCGAAAGCGAGCAAGCCCATGAACCTAAAGGCAGAGTCGGTCCGAGGAACGTAAAGTGAGATCAATTTGTTGTTATTTTAGGGTCGCTAGAGTTGTTGTTCAACATTTCCTTTTGATTTTAGACACTTCCAATGAGTTGTATAAGTTTAGATGTCAGTTCTTCACTCTTCATCAAGATTAGGCTACACATGAGATGTATGGTTCTATTGCTTGGCTTGCAGAAATACAGTAATCTTCGCTCATTGCGCATGCTACGCTCCCTAGGATCAAGTACCGGTACGAGGCATACAGTAGTACCGATCGTTCGATCGGCGATCGGCAATCGGTCCCAAAAAAGCTCGACAACACGGCACATTCATTTTTTGCACCGCGCGATCCTTCACACCAATAATAAATTATTGTCTTGATTGAGCAATCGTACGATGCAAGGAGTGCTAGATTAGACTGCAGACTAGTGCAATTCGATGAGTACGTCTCGGTGGCAAGCTTTGCGACAGCGCACGCGGCCTTGGAAGCAAGCACTGTACATTCCTGGATTTGTGTCGTGCCTATTTCTTTACGCCTACATTTTCTTTCATTTTTCTCCGGATCGAAGTCGCGATGTGATTGTTAAAATAAATGCCGACATGCAGGCGCAGTTGAAAACGAGGAAACAAAGACTTTGCCACCAGAGACTGAAGTCAAACACGATAGAAGCAAGCCTTTGGCAAGTCGACTTATTGATGTGGCCTTGATTCTATATTCATTGAATATCTTAACAAGATTTTTCATTCGCGTGTGGCTGCCCGGACGCACTCAAAGTCGCCTTGAAAGGCGTGCCCAGCGCATCCTTCAAGAACAGCGCGAAGAGCGTTTCTTGGCGTGGGTGGACAGCCTCAATTCTCAACGACGATCCAATGGACAACCACCTATTAGCGTCGAAAGTCTAAGGCTGGTAATGCGTGAACGAGAAATGACCGGTGATGATTACGATAGTTTGCTGCAATTCAATGAAGAAGCTGGACCGGCGGTTGGAGCTCTTTTGAATCAAATTGGCGCTTCTCAAGACGAGATCGACCGACTTCCTTCCAGAACTTTGACCCCGCAGATGATATACTGACGAGCACCGACAATCATCAATCTCGATGTGCTATCTGCTTAGAGAACTACCAAGCGGGTGAACGAGTTCGAACTATCCCATGCCTGCATAGCTTTCATAGACACTGTATTGACCAGTGGCTGGTACACCGTGCTTCGTGCCCAATCTGTAAGCAGGCTGCTATTGGATGAAACCTCTTTTCTGTCGTCGGCTATTGTTTTATTTGCATCTGCTGCAACAGATAGTGAGACGCGACAAAAGTCAAGTTTATTTTGCCGAAATAATTGGATTTTGGACGCTTGTTATAGCACGGGAAAACGCTTCGAATAGTCTTCTTTGGCTTGATTGGCAGTCTGTGGAAAACTCTGTCCATCACAAGCGCAGCTAATGAATATCTTTGCGAATCCATCCGTGAAACAAACCAATCGCAGCCAGGTTTTCGTTAGCTGATCAAAAGTAGCACTTGAGCACATCATCTCTACTTCAGCACGCTTCTCTACGGGGTCGTCACGGAATACGATAATAATTCTTGCCCTCATGCAAAGTTGTTAGATAGAAAGCAATCATACTGGGCGAATTAGATAATCACTTGTCAAACCGAACCAACTTCTTATCTCAGCTAAGAATAGTGACTCAAGGATTCATGACTCATTCCTGTCCGATGACGTCGCTGAAAGGCACAAGTCACTGCGACGGGCGATTTGGTCGTGCTTTCCGCGAATAATTTCTTTAGTCCGCCACATCCGTTGGGTCTGGTGACTTTTGTACTCTTTTCTCCTAAGTAGAAACGGAGCAACGCCATAACAGTTGGTCGGGGAATTTACTATTATTCCATAATGTAAACGACGTCACATCCACGAGCGAATGCCTGCGCGGTGAGACTTTTGTTTAGGTGAAGCATGGCGCAAGCCGGCCGTGGTCTCCGACACACAGCACTGACATTTTGACACTGAAGAAAAAAGCTGTCAACTCCGATTCGGGTTCATGACTGTGGACTTCGGTTTATTATCGAGTTTTATGTAGGGTGAATCTGATGGAATGACACGAGATTCCTCGGTCTCGCTGCAAGATTGGAAAAGCTCGCTCCAAACAGCCATAAATAACCATTCAATCGAATCAAAATGAACTCTACATCATCAATCCATGAATAATAAATAAACGAATAGAAAATAGACACAATGGCAGCACGATCAATTACATCCTTTTAAAGTCACCCGGCGCTGTTGCGCACGCACTCGACTGGGGAAAGTCAGCTGGAAAGACGCTTCTCAACATTTCCATTACGGGCGATAAAATCAACCTCTCTGGCTGGCTTCGCACCCGGAATTAGACGAACCTCTACAGCCACTTCCCTCGATTCCACTCCGCTACGAAACGGTCGGAAACAAAAAGGAGCTCAAAGCAGAGGTCGGGAACGAGCTCGCGGATGTGCTTCAGAAATTCAACGTTTGCGGAATGGTGGTGAACTGGCCCGTGCAGCAAGAGGGATGGGTTGGTAAACCGGCCGGAAAGGTCTTGCACACTTTGGATCAGTTGACAGCGAACAAGCGTGTGATCAACAAGAACCGCCCCATCTGCCTCTGGGACGAGGAACACAACACCCTCCCCGAGGATGATTGGGGCCGCATGGCGTTGTACAGTCGGTCCACCAAAAGTCGCTTCACGTCGCTTCGGAAGAACAATACAAAGACCCAAAGTACGTCGCAGCCGATGTTTGGAGCGACTACGTTGCCGCCCACTTTCCCGATGTGTGCAAGCCAGTGTACGCTCCGGCAGTTTCTTTCGAGCAGCGTAACTTTGCGTTCTTGGCGCAAGCGAACAACAAAGAGCTTTATGCTTCCTCATAAACTACTACTTGGCGATGATACAATACAGTCAATGCGAAAGAAGATAGATTTCGCATCGAAATACAAACATAGAATACAATAAATAAATAGATATAGACTCAGAATACAGCAATTTATCACAGTTTATAACACGTTACACTAGAAGTCGTGGAACACAAAGCCGTGCAATGCATATCACTTCAAACAAACTATGTATGCTTAGGTAGATCAAGTGATTCATGTTGTTGGGAAACTTGCAAGTTAATTCATTTAGTTCGTAGAATCCACACTAGCACTAGCTTCCTCCATCGTCTCCGACGTGGGTATTTCCAAACTCGTACCGAATAGAGCAAAGTCCTCTGCATATCTCGAGTTGAAAACAGACAAAGTCTTGCGATCCAGATGCGTCACATTCAAATGAGTGTCCACTTTTCGTTCTTTCGCGCCTAACGCATTGAACTTTTAATCTTGATTTCTTTCAAGTCGAATGCTGACATGAGCTGATCGAACGATCTTCCGAAGGAATCATCCATGAAAAGAACAAAATCTACCATTCTCACTTCGTGCGGTCCAAAGATGAATTCCGATTGTGGTGTAAAGTGGCCAAAGTCCATGAGATAACGCTCGGCGGATGGCGTTTCGGGTTGTGCTTGAATCTTTCTTTGCAGCCAGTCGTTCAAATATTGGGGCTCAAACAGTTTCAACTTGTCGCATTGATACGGTCTCCAGTCCTCATGAGGAAGGAACATACGTAATAAAATTCGGATAGGATTCGATCCAATGGCTCTCTCAGAACGGCAAACACGTCGGCTTCACCATAAGGGTCCACATTGCCCAGCGGAAAAAATTGACTTGGTATATGCCACCAAGCTACATGCTCGGGCCACCACCCTCCTTGCGGGTAAGTACATGACCGACGCTACAAGCAGAGGTAAAAGTGAGAGATCGGCTATTCAAATAGCATGCCCTGAAACCACCACCACGCCTTACCTTTGGCTTGTGTTTAAAGAGACACCCACCCCAAAGTTGCGGGCGCTTTCCTCCGGCAACTTCTTCAATGGCGGATCCTGCGTTTTTGGGAATATGGAGGAATTTCAGTGCCCGATGCAAGCTTTTACAGAGCGAATGTAGTTGTGAGAAGCCTCGAGTTCCGCGCTGTCAATTTCAACAATGAATTCGGAAATCTCCGGATTGGTTTCTATGGATAATCGGATCGTATTGTCAATGTCAATGGATGCCCAGAAATAGAGCGTCACCGCAAACAGTAAAAACAGAATACATGAAAATTGTGTCTGTGTATTGCGACCAGCCAAGGGTGATCCAGAGGGCTTTACGGCAACCATTGCCAGCGATGATGTAACAATGATGGCTGACTTCGTCCTTTTTGTTAACAACAGCTCACCAGCTTCTTGATAGCGAAAAGTCTCGGAAACTGCCAACAATCGATGGCAGTGAAAGGGGAAAGAAGCAACGACGAATGAATCTAAACGAATGAATGAAGGATGAGAATTGAAAGGAATGACGAAATAATAAAAGTGCAAATAATGGTGCACATAATTTTTTTATGGTCGGAGTCTAAAATAAGATGTCGTATCAGTAATGGCCATTAACGGTCTGGTTGACCGAAGCGACACGGATAACTCCGGCATCGGCATGCTCACAAAAAATCGTTGCTATTTTCGCTCCCTCCCATTTTTCCTTTCGTGCTTTTTAAAACCTTGGGCGCGTGAAACCGACACCGAACTAGTTGCCAGAAAAGGGATTCTCGCATCGTTCACGCCGCCTTTACCATCTTTAACCATTGTTCCGACGGAGGAGTTTCGTCCCATGCAATTTGCAGTGCTTCCGAGACATTCGGGTGCGTCTCTACCAACTGCCGCCATTCTTTCCCATCTGGAAAGTAATCCCAGATCCAGGAATCTGAAGAAGGAAGTTCGTCATAAAACGAATGCCACTTCCATAGCAGACCCCAAGGAGGCCGGCTTCACGTTTTCGTGAGGCCGGATCGTTTAGTATATTCTTCATTTTTCCAACGTCGTTCTTTAACCACCGCGACGAGATGGGAAGCTTTTAGCATTCATAAACTGAAAAGGAAGACCGGTTTCGCTCTTCATCCATTGCAAAATACTTGGGTGCGTCGAAAGATGGCAAGGGACCATTGAAGGATGAGAACCAATCCAGTGCTCCATGGACCACCGCTTTTCTCCGCGAGTAACTTTCGTCTCTCCGTATAAAACTCCCATGAGCTCCTTTGGACGCTTTGCCAACATGGTGTCGGCTTTCGCCTCAAAATTTTCTGGTGCAATCAGGCGACTTACGTAGTCGCACTGAGAGATGAAGAAATTGCCAGGGAAAAGAATGTAAAATGGGCTGAAACAACAAGCCGCACGTCGTGCATTCGTCCATGTGATCAAGGCAGAGTTTGTCAGTGACGGCTCGCGTCATGTGTCTTCGCCAACGATCTCTCTTGATCTCTTGTGTATACGAGCCCTTGTTGTGAAGATAAATAACCTGTCGGTCAGGGTACGCGGTGCAAAATTCGTGTACTTTTTGCAGCGTCAGTTCCTCAAACCCTTCTCTGTAATGCGCCATGTGAATGCATGTCAAACCAAACTCTCTGCATTTCGCTTGAATACTGTCAGCGACCGAGCCCTCCAGAAGGATTGTATTACCTACTGTATTGTAGTAGACCGTAAGGTTGCCGCTGGAGGCTGCATACGATTCGCCAATCTGTTGCAGTTGCTCCAAAACAATGCCACTTGGAACTGTAATATCCTTCTCAGTAGGGCTCACGAAAACATTGTAAAGACTGCATGCTTTAGGCGACCTTGTGACTCTTCCATAGCAAATGGATCGGCGGTTACTTCCGTTTTCATCACCGGTGCGGGAGGGGAGTTGACTCTGGAGTAGGCGTGGCTACGGTTGTTCCGGAGGAGCGTCGATAAGCCCCACGTCAACATAGGATTGTATCCAAACATCCATTCAAGTATATTCTTTGGTTCTTCATTGACATTTTGCCAAACAGTAGAACCCGCATCCTGTAGCAGCCGCTTTGCTTCCTCAGGACCCATCTGCGCAACAAACCCACTCAGCCAATCACGCGAGTGGTCCACTACAACCGAGTCACTCTCATTCCCTTTCCGTAATTTGAATTGCTGGACTCGGTAGGTCGATGATCGAGTATCTTGCGTCTTTGACAAGAACTGTTCCTTAGACCCAGTGTACTGATATACGCGAAAATCGTCCTGACGAAGGCACCCCGCCTTGTATTCATGTCCCAACGTGTGCGTGACAGTGGGATAGTCCTTCAGTGACCACTTGGTGTGATTCAGCAAGACAATGGACTTTCCAGCAAGCCTACGACGGTTGTGCGAGCTGACATACCGCCAACGTGTTGTGAAAAGTCATTACCGTTCCAACCCGGTGGCACGCGCCGTTGAATGTCGGCTGACGAGCTTTCGATAGACCCATACTCCTGCGTTGCAGCTTGAGACAAATACCACGTTCCCCTTCTGAAGTTTCGGCTTGCGTTTGAAGCTTGCGGGCAAGTCCACCCGGCTCGTAAAGCAGCGGATCAACCTGATCTGCTGTTCGTTTCGTTTCGGGCAAAGCCACAAACTCATCCGTATCAATCAGCATGGCCCAATCACTGGCAGGCGAGTTTTGATACAAATACCGCACGCACTGACCATAAAGAGAGCTTGTCGCTCCTGATAAACGCGAATTTTCAACCCCTGCTTCGCCAGAGGCCCATGATTGAGTGTATAAATTTCTCCCGGAACAAAACCAAAATCTTTATCCTCCCAGTACACAATATCGATCAGTCCTTTCCATCGATCCAATACTTCGCGCGGCGAATTAATGGATTTCTCATCATTGAGAACTACCAGCGAGCGAAGATTCCATACGTGATAATGATAGGCGACCCATTCGACGAGAAAATGATTGTCGTCCATGATCATGAGACAGACAGCTGATTCGGGCATTGTAGTATCTGATAACGATGTCTTGTGATGATACGGAGCAGCGGCTCGGCGGTCCAACGCCTGTAACGCCAAATCTTGCTCATGATCGACGACCATCCAAATCGAACGGAGCATCATTGGGAGTACTAATACAATAGCCGCCGCAGCAAACGATTGTCGCCATATTTTCAGTCCCATGCTTATTATTCAACAGCAAGACACGCAGGTTATGTAATGATTCCCTTTTTCAATGAATGAAAAGACGAACAAGGAAAGGAGAACCTCTCAATAACAACACTCCGTGTTTCATTATTGTTTTTGAACGTGCGCTTTTTTCGTCTTTGGTGAACGGTCGACTCACTCCACTCACATCCGGGTAATGAAAAATAAAGGATGATGCGTGGTAAAAGTCCACGTGCGCGGTCGAAATTCAGTCGCGCATAATGTTGTCCGTGTTACGTGTCGCATCGCGTTTGAACTGTATTCCGAATTAGACGGGGAAGAAGAAATGCGAAATGCCGTGCTTTCACGCAGAAATTCTCGTTCCAACCAAAGACGCCAGCCGGACACACAAGACTCAACGGACCGGGACTCGGGACTGTTGTATTCACGTTGGTGTAGGTCTGCGAGATTCGGCCTATGAGAACTTTAGCATGCGCGAATCGAACAATATGCCTTTATAGTACAGATTCAAAAGAGCGACCATGCAGGAGGAAAAGCCGAATGGAAGTTGGAAACACACATCGACATCATCACCCATCAAAACGCTCTTGTCGGTCTTCTCCTGCCTTTGTATTATTGTTTCATGCTCGTCAAACTCCTTTAGTAAAATAATGTATATTATTTAAGATGGCATTAAGAGCTTCGATCCTGACCAAGCTTACCGCACCGACTTCAGTCGCGCGATCCTTATCCTGGGCTTCCGAGAGATCATCGTCTGCGAGCATTTTGAACATGGTAATATCCAAAGATCGAATGGATTTGATGCTGGCTACGTCTTCTCCCGAAATCGGTGAAACGCCTCAAGCGTTGCCTCCGCTGCGCTTAAAAACGGAAACGGTCGGGTGCGAAAAGCTCCTCAAACCGTCCGTACAATCCGAGTTTGTTCGTCTCGTCCACCAGCACCAAGTGTGCGGCTTTGTCGTCAACTGGCCGGTACAGAGACAAGGATGGTGCGGCGTTCCTTGTGGGAACGTCATTCGCGTACTCGATTTGCTTTCGGAACAAAAGGACTCTTTACCGCCAGCCGGCCGATTTGTCTCTGGGATCCTCATCGCCGTGGCATGGACGAGGATCGATGGGGTCGATCACCTCGATACAGCAAGACTCCAGGATATGACAATTTCTACCGAGCTTCGCTGCTGCAATATGAAAGTCCCTGTCAGAATGCGTATGAAGTTTGGGATAGTTTTGTCGTGAGCATTGGCCCGACGCTTGGGAGATGTATGAAGGGCGACCTGAAGTAGATTGGCAAGAGAAAGAAGAAGAGGCTGCGCCTTCTCCGCAAGCCATTCTTTTGCCGTGGCACGATCTCGCAGAAGAAGGATCGACCCAAATTCAAGTCTGCGTTTAAGTTGCGCTGTCTCTGATGAGAACAGCTTTTGAGTACACCAGCGCGAGCTACCCAGCGATTCAAAAGGGGTAGTCGCTGACACTTTGTACGTTTTGTTTTAATTTTTAGAAATTCTCCAGTCAATTTATAATATCTTGGTAGGTTGTTGAATTATCTTAGTTTCGGCCAACGTATAATTCACCCACGCCTTCGATAGACGCAGCAACAAGCAAGCGCAGACACGGTCGACTAAGTTTACTACTCCACAATCGTCATAATGATGCACAAGTCGTATCCGTGAATGATGGCCTTGGCGTTTCTCACAAAACGTCTAGCGATCGCAGCGAGCCCTTGGCGTTTTTCACAGCTCACAGGAAAGCAACGAATTGTAACGTTCGCTCGCTCTAGTCAAACGCGCCTATTCATCAACGGCCAATCGACACATAGAAACAGACATTTCATAATTTTGGATATTCTATTCATAATAATTCATTCAGTGAGCCGTGTCACATGGACTTCGTTGTTAATTTCTCGGTGATACTACTAAGATGTCCCAGTTGATCTAGACACTCAACAGACAATTAGTCTAAACAGACTCCGATGTGGTAGCTTGCACTCCACCCTTACTGACAAATTCTTCTAGCCACGCTTTACTCGCTCCCGTCGGTCCATAAAATTGACTCGCCTTGCCCCGAAATAGCACCAACTTGGTAGTCGCACCTTCTGCATCGACAATCGCACCGAGAGCATCATCAAAGGGCAAACCGTATACTTTTTCCTTGTTGACCGCAATCAGTTGATCACCCTCTTTTAGTACTCCATTCTGGGCAGCAAATCCTCCTTCTTTGAGGGATTGCACAAAATACCACCGTATTCCGAGTCGTTTTCTTCAAAGACGATCCCCATGGGTTTCTCGAGCTCGACGGCGACATAATTGGCTTCGTCCATGGCGTCCACAAAGTTGGCTGTATTCATTATTAATTAAAATGAAAATGAAGTGAATGTAAGAAGAGCGAAACAAAATATAATAGACTAGCCTCGAATTCACTTCACTTACCAGCTACTTTGGGCTGCTGTTGTTGCTGTGTTGTGCTTCTTTATCGGACATGACACTCCATCCCATCCATCGATCAATGGGCGTTTCGCGTTCCGAATCAATCGACGTTCGTTCCAGAGCCGGAGCACTGAAAGCTTCTTTCACTCCGTCAAAGAGTCCCATTTGTAAATGGGTCAGTGGTCGATGATTCGACAAAGGATCAATGTAAAACGCATTCACGGAAGCAAACAGGGTGACTGCGGTGGTTGTTGTTCGAGTCAACATGGTGATTGAATGCTTTGTTATATTATAATGCTTGATTGCTTGATTGCTTGTGCGAAAGGAGCTATTTGAATGAAATGAAAGACTGAGAATATAAGCTTGATGCGCTACACAGGAATGACTTGGCCGTCGAGGTGTTGTGTTGTTGAATTGTTATTATTCAAAACGAGCGACTGATGAGTTGTTGTTTGCGTTTGCGCGAGCGAGATGACACAGGCACGATGACATGATCGAACAAACTCACCCCGTTTTCGAACTGCGGTGGAGTGACGTAGGACGAAAGTGCGATTTCGGTCCCGCTTGGCTGGCAACTCGTGACTAGTGGTGCACTGTACCGAGTGCCGGTAAGATTCTCAAGACATCACCAACGCGCGACACGCATCGTGGAGTTTCGGCGCGACTTTTTTGCGAACGATGAGGCGAGTGATGTTTGTTGACAATCTCATTCAAAACGAGCAACGTATACCTCAACTCCTCACAACTCCTCACCATGAAGTTTGTATTCATCCAGATCACTCTTTCCTCATTCTTGCTCGGATCTGTTCTCGCCGGCGTCAGCCGACCCGAAGTATCGGTGGTGTTGAATGCCGGCGGCGCAGCCCCGTCGCTCGATGTCATTCAACCCAGCGTTTACTGGGGCGCCAGTGACAGTATTGGTGATTTTGATGTAGAGGCGAGTCTTTTATTTATTTATTAATTAATTCATTCTATATTCACGTATTCCTTTCTTCTCACACGACCTCGATCTACGCAGGGCGGACTTACAGTCAAGGCGGATGTCAAATCCAACACTCTTCCGTTTCAAGGATGGGCCAAAATCAAACGAACCGCGTTTGGTATTCAATCGTCTGCTCGATTCGATGTCGATTCGGCCAATCTCAATCAAGTGGGCGTCGATTTGGCCATTATTGGTGGTCCCACCGGGACGGGGCTTTTGGTGTCGGGAGCGGTCGACACGGAAAATGGTATTGTTGCCCTAGAGAATGTCAAGGTCTCGCAAAATATCGACTCGCTCGGCGGTGTGTGGAGTGTCGTGCCGAGCTACAATATTGCCACGCAAAAGAGTAATGTCAAGTTAGCTTACGGTTCGTCGGGAGTATCCGTCAGTCTCGATGCGGACTTGGACAAGCAAAAGCTCACCGTTGCCAAGGCGTTTGGTGCCAGCGTGGTTGCCCTTCCATTACCAACCAGGGAGACGTCGAAGTCCAGTTTACTCGTAAACTACCAACAGGATCTGTTGTTGCGACCGTCAAGTCCAATGATTCTCTCAATGTCAAGTGGTCGGACGGAAAGTGGGTCGCCAATCTCAAGGCGCCACTGGGCAGTGACTTTGCGAAGGAAGCCAAAGTCACTCTGAGTTGCACCGAGTCAATTTGTAAATCCAAAATTTGGGAACGTCATGTTGGCGGAGAAATGATGATTCGTAGAAGCTTGCAAGGATTCATAGCTAAAACTACGTAAAACACGCATTTTTTGACGATCGAATTGAAACTTTAAGGACGACTCGAAACTATAATACACCAAAAACATTTGTATTCACTTCCTCTTTATCACAGAGCTTCTACTTGCGCAAGGTAACGAGACAAGGCAAGCAAGCACTTAACTTACATGCAGTACAAAGCTCCCCTCTCGTGTTTTACGTATCTCCTCTCCTCTAGCTCATCCATACGCGCGCGTGTTCGCTGATAACTGATAACTGAAAACTAACCTGGACCCTGATGATCGGCTTTTCAAGGCCTCATCAATTTCGAATGAGGAGGATGAATAAGGTTATAGCTAGCTAGCTATTTCATTACTGCGGGCATCATCACGGACAGATGGACAGATGGCGAAGTGCGCGAAGAACAGGAGTGCCATAGTACTACTTCCGGACCCTACAGCCCCTGTGTTTTGGCGCTTGCAGAGTCCGACGGAAACAGAAGATTTGCTTCCGGGCGAAGAAGAAGTGCCGTCACTTTTGGCGCCAGTACAAATCCTACACCATTTTCCAGGGAATAGTGTTCGTTGCAGGCGAACTCCTGTAGCGGACCGATCACGATTTGTACCCATAATTTTGAGCCCCAACAAGAGCTTCTCTGACGTGAGCGGTCGCAAGATATCCAATCTTCACCTTGTTCAAGATATTTCCTCGCATAATGAAGTTTTCTGCCATTTCCATCACCATGTTGTCTCTATCTCGATCTGCCGCCTTTCAAACCAGCAAAACCTTTTGCGCAACCAAGCTCGCACTGTCAGCAGCACCGCCGTCCGATTTGCGGAAGAAGGTCAAGCGGAAGTTGTGTTGATTGGATGTGGTGCACCGAATCGAGGTAGGCGAACTTGTATTGGTCGTTCTTTTGAAGCTGACGAAATGATAACTGCACATGTTATGGTTTGTGTGGTGCAAGTTGAACGCTTTCTTAACCTCTCTTTATTATTTGATCTTTCTGTCTACTACAGGTATGGGCTGGTATCATGCCGTGCAAATGCTCGAAAAGAAGTAAGTATCAATTATTGCGTCGTCGCTTCGCAGTCGGCGATGTTTTGAAAGGATAGCGTCGTAACTCGATCAGATGTGTGCTTCCTGGCACCATATTTTCGTCGGCTTTACGTGGTCGTCAGCCTGTCAAAAGGATTCGCATTTCGCATTGTGTTCGCGAACCCAACGTTTATGACTGACCGTCGACGACCGATTTTTCACAAACATCAACTAACGACTTTCCTTTCACTCATTATTGTTCAGATGCCCTTCTGCCTCTCTCGACTTTGTCGTCGAACCCTGGTTCATGGGAGGTGGCGCTGATTCGCCCGCTGGTCAGGACTTCAAGGAATTCCAGACGGATGCCGAGTCCAAGTATGGCACCAAGTTCGCCAAATCCTTGGAGGAACTCCCACCTCCATCAGCTCCCCGTCTCGCTTTGATCAGTGGACGAACGGCAGACAACCCGCAACTCCTCAGTCAAGCGATTGCGCACGGATGCAAGTGCGTGTACTTGGAGAAGCCAGGGCGCCGACCGTCAAGGAGTTGGAAGCCATGTCGTCGGAAGCGAAAAAAAGCCGGCGTGGAAGTTCTCATGGGATACAACAAGAACGTGGCCAAATATGTACGAAAGGCTCGCGAATTCGCTGCCACTATCCCTGGCTCGCACGTGACATTTGTCACCAATAATGCGTATGAGAACACTCCTGAATCGCTTGGTGAATGCTTTGAGCGCAACTCGGAGGGTATGCTCAAAAACATGGCGATTCACGAATTGGCCCTGCTTGCCAGCTTCTATGATGTCTCTGTTGACAATATTGCCGAAGTCAGCGTCGACAAGGACTTTTCTTCCATGCAAACGTTGAAGGGACCCAGCGGAAAGGCCTTTACTGATTTCGATAAAGTCAAATTCACCATCAAGACTAAGAACGGCAATGAAGTGTCGGTGCAAACGGACCGTTGTGGAGGTACCGATTCGTACGCCGTCGTCACGGACAAATCCGGCAAGGAAGTCTTTCGATACTACATGCCCGACGATGACGATAAGAAACACGTCGAGGAATTGCAAGCCAAGTACCCCACTGCCATGCCTTACTTTTCACACAAGACCCTGATTACATTACCGTAAAGGAGCGTGTTGCCAAGCACACTGTGGACGGAAAGCCGGCCGAAGGTATTGCCACCATTGAAGTTGCCGTCGAGGCCCTCAAGATTGCCGAATACCTTGTTCCCATTTTCCAGAAAGAACTTGCATAGGTTTCTTGTGCCGTAAACAAATAGATGATTCATTCTGTCGATAGTCTATGTTTTAGTGCTTGTTGAGCTGTTTACGAAAGGCGATCGATTTTGAAAAAGTCTCGAATTTATGACGAGGTGTAATTAGCTTGAAATTGTTGTGAAGATTTATCATCTACGAGAAACATGAATAAAATAAAATGAATTAATGAAGATTGGAGCCTGGGATTGACGCCTACTTTTAAGCTGCAGGAGCAAACTGAAACATTTCCTGACCCGAAATTAGATTGTAGAGCGTTGCAATGAAAGCTTCATTTTCCGCGAGTGCTCGACTCTCACTCGGGGCCAGATCCACAATGAATCTATAACAAAGACTTGCGTTCTCACGGTCAAACGAGCGAGCAAAAATATTACCCATATTGTTATATACAGCAAACATGACGAGCTGGTAGTCATAACTATCACGGCAAATCGATTGTCCGCGACTGCTCTCATGAGCCAGATTGTAAAATCGCAAAGCCTCCGCCAATAGAGAAGACATTCCTTTCGCCATACCTTGACGATGAAACGTCAAACCAATGTTGAATAGATACACCGACGTGACTAGCGATAGATCAACCGACTGCTCTGTTGTCGACAGCAAAAGAGAATCGTCATACGAAAGTGCATGGTCGAAAAGAATAAAGAAGTTGGAAGAATCGTCGTCGCCTTCCATTGGTGGCAAAGTCGTTATACGCAAAAGAGTTTCGGTTTCTGAGTTATTCTCACCGTGCGAACTCTGCAATCGATCCGAAGAGCAGGCAACCTCGCCTTTCGAGTGTGCTTTCTTTAACCCCATTGAAAATTGCTGAATGGCTTCTTTGCATTTTCCTTGTTCAAGAAACGAAACGGCCAACTTGTTAAACTCAAGTAAGACTCGAGAGCTTTCGCTGTTGATAAGAACCATATGATTCATCTTGCGCATGTGTAAAGTGACTTGATGTGTGCTTGAAAAGAATAATGTGAAAACGATTCGGGAACACATGTGGGAGTGATGTGTGAAAGTTATAGGGGAGGCGTTGTTTCGTGGAAGTGCAAAATAAATTGATGAGTTTTGTCGACGCACTTTTGTTGGGTTTGGGCGGCGGAGTTTTCTTCGTCGTTCCAAAAATAAGTGTAGAGTAATGTGTACTACGCACCTTCACGGGAACTCGAAATAAATAGTCCAATCAGATGATTTCATTCTCCAATCGAACTACGGATAGATCAAGGAATGAATGTATAAGAACAAAATTCGGTCAAAACTTTGTCAATTAACTAAGGTTACAGCTCAGCTCTCCGACCCAGAGTTACAAGACTCGTCAATGAAATCACCGCGCAAGGACGTATCAATACCAGCTCGCAGCGACGCTCCTAAGCTGCCCAAGGTATACTCGGAAGAAATGGACGATGTAAACGAAGGTTCGCGACTGATAATTCGGCGGCCAGCCACGCGCTTGCGCCCACTTTCGAGTTGAGCTTCGGCATCGACGTTCCACATTTCAAGAAATTCGGCATAGGAAATGCGGTGATCGTGAAGAAGGTCTGCTTCGTCAATGATTTTCTCCAAGTATTCGGTCGGGACTTCGTCTCCAAGAAAGTCCCTCACTATTTTGCGATTTCAATTTGTTAGAATAGATATAAGATTTGAACACCGAGAGTTTCGAACTTACAATTTGCGACAGTAATGTAACCAGTGTCGTCGCAATCTATTCGGTCAAACGCCTCGGCAATGCGTTCTTCGTCTATTGGACCTAGAGCTTCTATAGTTGCCGCAAGAAACTCAATAAAGTGGACATTACCTGTACCGTCGATATCAATCCTCGAAACAAATTGGAAATTTCTTCCGGACTGTAGTCGTATCCTGACAAAGCGAGTGCGAATTCATTCTCATCGATTTCCCCGTTCTGGACCTTGTCAAACCGTACAAACACATCCTTCAAAAAACCTAGCTCTTCCGAAGTCGAACGATAGGCGATCACCATGAGGCCCAGCTTTTGAGGGTGTTGTAGCCCGCGAAAGTCTCTATACTTGCTTGTATGCAATCCATTCGTTCCGTATCCGTTGCTATAGTGACTTGTTCATCCAGAAATGTGTTGTTCATGATCCAGGAAGCTTTAAAGCAGCTTCGGCTGAAGGTCGACACTCTGGATCTGGATTCAGAACTGTTTCGCAGAAGATCATTGCTTCGTTGGAAACTTTCTTCCAGCGTCGACTATTGAAATGAAACTTTGCCCGAGCAATCTTTTGAGTACTTGAGCTCGATTTTTCCCAAAGAACGGCATACTGCTCGAAAGCAACATGAAACAAATCACCCCGAGACTCCAAACATCCGCTTTTTCATTATAAGAACCCGAGAGGAGCTCCGGTGACATGGTGTAAACAGTCCCCACTGTATCGGCCAAAACTCATTGGCCGCAAACTTTTCGACAAACCAAAATCAATAATCTTTACTTCGGCATGCTTGCTCGAATTAGCGAACATGATATTCTCAAACTTCAAATCGCGATGAATGATTCCCCGAGCATGCAAGTACGCGACGGCCGAGAACAAGTCACGGGTAATCTTCAACGCTTCCCGTTCCGAATACGGATCGCGTGTATACAAATCCTCCGTTGCACAGTTCGAGCGCAATGAACAAACGACCGCGATACTCAAATGTTTCAATCGCCCGAACAATATTCGGATGATCCAAGCTTTTCAAAATAGCCACTTCATTTTTGAGTTCGAGCTGAAATTCCTCACTCATACAGCGGTCCAAATGGATCGACTTGAGTGCATAGAACACGGGCTTGCCCTTGCCGTAGGAAATCATGGAGGAAGCTTTGCGTAGGAACTTTTGTCTCTGGTATTGTTCCCGGTTGAGTAAGCTGAAGTGCTGCCGCTGTCTGTAATTTCGAGTGTTGACTTGGAGGAGCCCATTCGATCGGACGACCAAAACGAAACATTGCTTTTCGACTCGTTATTATTTGGAATGCAGCAAGAAAAGAGATTCGGAAAACAATTCAGGATATTCTGATTCTTCACAACATGCTCTGCTCGAGCGGATCCTCCTATAGCAGAAGCTCGTTTCTGTACTTTGGCGACCGAGCCCATGCTACCATCACCGAGAATAGAAATCACTTCAAAAATTCTAAAAAAAAAGAGAAGCAAAATAAAGGGACGTCAACAACAATAATAGCTGCCAGAGAACGAGTTGCGACAATGTAAAACTCACTTCATGGGATCCCGATTTTGAATGGAACGCATGAGATTGCCATGAAGAGACTTGGACGTAACGGTGGTTCGTTCATTGAGACTGCCGCCTGCACTGCTAAACTGAGATCCGCCGCTGCTCGTGAATTGGGATCGAATGCTATTGCGGAGGAAGGATTCATCTGCTATCGACGATTCGGAAGTCATTTTCGGTTTCTAGAGTGTTTTAGAGAATCTGTAAATGGGACGGAAAGCACTGCTTTATGTGTTGCAGACGCAACAAGGGCAATAAGGGAAACGGTGGCAACGCATGTTTGCGTCGCCTTCCGCGAATTTTTTTGAATCTCCGCCTTTGTCGACCTCGTCTAATCGATGATTATGATCATGTCGCAGAGGTTCCAAAATCAACGGGCTATCTTGCAAAAAACGCGAAGGTTTGAAAATTTTGCGAGTTCCGACCACATTCGTTTGAATCTTTGCAGCGACTCAACATCGGAAACAAACCATGGTGTCATTCAGTAACAGTAATAATGATAATCAAGGAGAAACAAAAGCGCTCCTCGACTCTGGTGTGGTGTCTGCAGTTGCCACAACCGGTGCAGGCTTTGTGAACAATGCGGCGCAAACGTTTCAGAAGGCGCAAAAGGAAGGCCCTCTCACATTTCGCATGTTGGGCTTCTTGGGTGGCCTTGCCATGATTGTCTCGAATGGCCTCGCTATCTTGGAACGGTTCTTTTCCTTTAACTTTGCCCGCAGCCTCATCGCCATTTATGGTGTCGTCTTTGGCGTCATTATTGTGTTTATGGACGCGCCCTTTCCTATTATCTTTTCGCAAAGATACAAACAGGAATTCATTGTAAGTAGTTGTGCTTCGTTTTACAATAAGATTGATATGCTCTAACGCTGCTTTCTGATCTAGCGTATGCCAAATTTCTGGACTATACTTGGGGACGAGGCCTTTTCTTCTTCTTTGTCGGTAAGTTATTGACATTGATTTTCACAGCGATGTGGCACGCAACTCACCGTATATCTTCCTTCCATAGGTACACTACAAGTCACCAATATCAACATGTTGGACTGGGCGGTGGGAGGTTTTATGATTTTGTCGGGGTTGTGGCCATGGGAGTTGGGATTGCTACTGCGCGTCAGATGCACTTGTTGCGATTCGCCGTCAAGGATGATGCAGTCATGAAGCTAAAATGGAACGAACACGACACGAACGGTGACGGGAGTCTTGATGTGAAGGAATTGACTGCCTTTGTCAACGACGCTGGAGTGAGCATGACGAGAAATGAAATTGCAGCGGCTTTTCTGGCGCTTGGTACGTCCTAATATGTGTGTCTCACAACGAAGGTGGCGACAATTCTAACTCACAACTACTCTCTTCCTTCAACACAAAAGACAAAACTTCGATCAGAGAATTGCGTATGAAGAGTTCTACGCCTGGTGGTCACGAGCAGGTGAAGCTACGTCAAATGTTGTTTAGGATGTGTACTCGGAGGTGTTTATCGTGCAAATACATACATCTATCTTAATAGAACAATCGCACATTTATTCAGAATCATCATCGTCGTCGATAGTAATTATTTTCTTTTGAGGACTTCTTCGCCTTCTCTTGGACGCCGATAATGACAAACGCCGACCGATCTTTCCGCGCTTCATTCGCATTTTCTTGTCAAATTCATCTTCCGACTCCTCTGATGAAGAACCGTCTCCTTCTCCGTTCGCGTCGCTTCTTTCTTCCTCCTCGTCCGAGTCTACCAAGTCACCACCTCTGGACACTTCCTCGTCATCCTCGTATTCATGCAATTCGCCGCGAAAACGAGCTTCTAAATCACGAGCATATTGAAGATGAGCATCCCTGCTGTCATCGTCCTCATCTCTAAATAACGTTCGATGTAAGTTTCGATCTTCGTCGTCAACTACATCCTCATCGCTTCCCACTTCATCGATAAAGTCATCCATTTTCGAATCGTATTTTCGAAAAGGGTCAACGGTCAAATCCCACAGCCTATCCACAATGCCAGCAAATGACTCAAAGTAATCACGACCAGCATCCATTAAGAACCGAACAGCAGGATTATCGGAATCATAGCCGCCCATATTCCGCACTTCTTCTGCCTTGTGCACCAGACTTAACAGGTAAACAAAATCTTGATTGTTCCCATGAAACCAGTAGCTTTGCATGGACTTGAAATACTGTCTTTGGCCGCTGTTCAAAAAACGTTTGCAGCAAACCGTCTGTAGCTCGAATCTACAAAGAGAAGGTGAGGATTTTCCTTGCATTAAACAGAACACATAATCATGAACGAGATGCTTACCTTGTACTTCTTGTAGAGATCGTTTCCATCGACTTCCGACGTATCCAAACCATGGTCCTCTTTCAAGTGCTGCTTGAGAAGAGGTAACTTACGAAAACAAAACATTGACGCAAGTTTGAAATCTTCTCCATCGACGGATCCCAGAACGCGCATGGGATCAATCGTAAAGTGGCTCGGGTACATCGTGCTCAGCTGCTCGTCCGATAGCTTTCCTGGTGATTTTTTTCGGCGATCACCCGAAAGACATCGCTTGTGGGCAACGCGATAACACATCGGGCAAACATAAAGATCTGTAGATCCCATGGATCTGTGCAAGTATTTTCCATCATTTCCCACACATCGCCGCCACTCGCTCTCACTTCATAATCTTCATCGTCACTTTCCTCGTCTTCTGAGTTGGCATGTGGTGGGCGTTCAGGACGAAGCGGCCGGGTGTGGTACGGGCTCTGTAGGTCAAGTGCGTCTCGACTGAAACGGGAGGCGATTTGGTCCAACAGTTCGTCTGACATGGCCGTACGGAAATGAGGTGGCTGCAAGTATGTCTGCTCTGTGGTTTCTTTCACCCGATCGTTGCGATACTCACGGTGTCCAGCCTTGAGCGCGATTTGACGCAGCGTTTCCAATGAAAAGCACTGTCGTTCTCCCTCCGGAGGAAAGAAACAAACATGAGGCCACGGAGACTTTCCAATGTAATTGCATCATGCTTTGAGGCGCACCTGGCGGCTCCTGGGGAATTGTTTGGTTTGCATTTGTGGTTTCGCGCCGCTGGTTTTATTTCCGTGTCGTCGCTCGAGCTTTCACTCGAATCATCTCGACTATTCCTTTGTCCATGCGACTTTTTTGTGCTAGTAGTTGCGGGTGCCTTCTTAACGACCTCATCATCGCTAGAGTCCTCTGCTGTGCCAATTTCACCCAAGCCGTCATCCTTTTGAACACGCTCGTCACTCGAATCATTGGCGACTCCGATCTCATCAATGTCACCAACTCGTCCTACTCTACTATCATCCGACTGGCGTGACTCATCATCATCACCGTCGTCGTCTGACTCATTTTCATCCGTCCACACATCTTCTCCGTCGTCTTCCTCCTCTCGTCGTCATCATCATCATTGTCTTCGGAGGGGACATCGTTTGGCGGAACAAACTCTTCGTCATCTTCCTTGTTCTGCTTCCGACGACTCTAGGAGGAAGGATTCACCTGAACGGACGAGCTCATCCGACGAACTAGAGTCACTCTTGTTTTTTTCTGCATACGATTTAGGCGGAGCTCGAGGATTGCTTTAGACGATTTTGCTGAGATGGAGTGACAGCTGTCGATCGGGAACCCGCTTTCTGACGAGGAGATCGTTTCTTTGTACTAACTTCCTCGTCATCCAAAGAGCTATTTTCCAACAACTCAAGCGTCGTCTTCTTGTTTCGTATCGATGGCTTGGAAGAAGGAGACTTGCGCGGCGGATTTTTCCTCTGTGGTGTCTTTCGAGGAGGATCAGATGCATCCGACTCCTCTTCTTCTTCATCGTCATCGTTATCCTCTAAAGGCTCTGACGTTTTCTTTTTTCTTTCTTGTCGACGACTGAGATCGCGGAGACTTAAACGGTGAACTTTTTCTTTTGGGTGTTTTCGAGGAGGAACAGATGCATCCGATTCCTCTTCTTCATCACTATCCTGATATTCCACCTCTTCCGAAGAACTATCTTCTAACGACGCTGTCGTTTTCTTCTTCTTTCCGGTCGATGGCTGCGAACGCGAAGACTTGCGGGGCGGACTTTTCTTTTTTTACCGTTCTTCGCGAAGGAATCGACACAATCGATTCCTCTTCCTCTTCATCATTTTCTTGTTCCAATTCTTCCTCTTCTTCGCTTGACTTGGAAGCCTCTGACTCGGATTCGGCTTTCTTCAGAGCAGCTTTGTTACGAGTGCGATCCAATTTACGACGCGGCATTTTCGCTTCAACCTGTCAATCAGTAATTTGTGTTCTGTAGGCAACCTTTCTCGCAAACGACAAAATGAGAGCTTGATAAGAAGAACGACAATGGATACGAACGAACTTTGAATGAAAATCAATGCGCCGCAACAAAATGAAACCTGTCCATTTATTTGCTGTTGTCTATGTAAAACCTGATCCGCGTCTCCTTCCCTAAGTAAGGTAGTGGGGAGAATGGGCGGGAAACGTTTGTATTGCTTCACAAGTACAAATAACGGTTTTGAAACGCTCCGGAATCTGTCCGTCATCCGTCGTGATGACGCCGATTGTCTTTCGTCGATCGTCCGGTCATTCCGCAGTCTTGTGCGTGGATAGCCTCTAGTATCACAGAAAGTGTACAATCACAAATGTTCAGTCGTACGCCTGGCATCGGATTGCGACATTGCAGCGAAAAGAGACATTCTTCGCCCCCACATATCTTTTCTGTTGCTTGCATTATTATCTTTCAATCGATCGTGTCTTTCTCATCTATTTCCAACCATGACCACTGCTACTCACAGCCAAGTCACTCCCGGAGTTGCTGGCCGAACGAATTATGACAAATGGGACAAGGTAACACGCGATTTGGTCACCGAAACCGAGCAAAGGAAAAAGACGAAGAGGAGGCGACGAAAGCGGCCTTGGGGCTCGACGGCAAGTACGCGCGCAGTCAAGCCGAAGCCGAAGAACGTGAAAAAGCGAAACTGTTACAGAAAACAAAAGCGAAATTGGACAAATTCAAGAACCGACAAGAATCGTTCGTACAGACATTTGAAAATGTTTTGACCGACGACACAACTGTCTTTCGATTGACGCGTGACCACATGGACGCTTTCAAGCGCGTCGTTATGATTCGGGATGTCACAGGAAAGTCTCCCAGTGAGAGTAAACTCGTTCTAACACAAGATTTGAGTCTCTTGGAATCCCAAGTCCCCGCCTCGGCACTGCGCAATCCAAAATCATACCCCGACGACGCCGAGAACAGCGTACCGGTCGAGAACGACGACAAACCGACTCATGTGCATGGTCTCATCAAGCTCGTTCTCGAGAATATTGAAAATTGCACAGTCATGGTCAAATGCAAATTCATTACCGGGACGATTGAGTTTCACCGTTGTCGCAATGTGCACATTGTGTGTGACCCGACGGCCGTCGTCACGACGATTCAAGCCGATCTCAGTCAGAATGTTTCCATACAATTCCGCGACCCGGGTATCAACCCCAAGCTCTTTCATGCGGGCGTGAGTCAAATGACGGTGCAACTGGAGCGTGATGGGATCATGGAGTCGTCGCTGACCGCCGACTACGAACAAGACGGCGCCGAAGCGGTCGGAGCAGCGACCAAGGAAGAATTCCGGTTCGTCACGCAACTGGTCGACGGCGCATGGGTGACAGAAAAGGTCATCAAGGCCGATACTGTGGCACTCACGGAACGAGATTTGCAAAAGGAAAAGGAGAGGCGTGCGCAAGCCACCAAGATGGCCACGGCCATGGCGGAGGACATGATTCAAATCAAAGACAAGGATGGGAATGAATTGGTGACCAAACGTGAAGCAGCACCCGCTGAAGAGGAGGTTGTGGAAGAAGTGCTGACCGACAGCATCAAGTTTGCGCTAGATGAATGTGTTCAATTCAAAGCACGTGGAAACGAAGCTTTTGCAGCAGGCGAGTACGGACAAGCCATTTTGCACTACAGTTTGGCTTTGGACAAGTCAACTCAATTGGGAGATGACAAGCTGTTCCCGTTGGATGTGATTTATGGCAATCGATCCGCGTGCTTTCTCAAATTGGGCCAACACGAAAGGCGGAAGCTGACGCTCGCTCCTCTTTGAAGATCAATCCCGATTACATCAAGGCGAAATTCCGCTTGGGATTGTCACTTCATGCCATGAAACGTTACGAAGAAGCGTTACCTATCTTGGCGGATGCCCACAAACTGGAGCCCAAGAATCATCAAATCAAGCAGGCTCTGCAATTCTGCGAGGTGCGGATGGAACAAGAAATGCGAAAGCGTATGCAGAGTTAGAATTCTATATTGTTATCAATTATTTTTACATTAATTAGACTAGTTAGTTATCAATGACAGGATAGATTTATTTATTTATTCGGTTGTGGATGGCTAGGTGTAGCTAGATTTAGAAGTACCAGGTACTGCGTAGAGTGGGGATCACAGCGGTATTCATACATTGGGCGCTTTGTGTGGGTATGACACAGAAAGAAGGAACAAATTCGAACAGACAGAACAACACAAACCGCAAACCGCGGTGCCTGTTTGCTCGAGAAGAACGGCTTTGGGCGATTTATCATTCGACGACCAGAAAACATTCCCTTCCAATAATTCTTCATAAAAGCCAAAAGTATCTTGTATTCTCCTTCTTCGAAACAAGCAGCGTCAATTGCACAAACACTTATACCTCAAATAGACCGAAAAGATGCCCGGAGCGTCGGAATCCGCAATCATCGACGACTCGGTCTTTACAGAAGAATTACTCTCCGAGGCTCAACACATTCTAGAACGTGAACCGGCACTTTGTTTATTTCTCAACAACACTGCTTTGCACTCATCGGTAGAATCATGGACCGATATTGTCGTACAAACCGTCTGTCATCGCTTACTTCCCGCGACGGTCACGACCGAGCCTTGTACGTTTTGCCCCTACGGTTTGCGCCAAGTCTTTCGGGACGCGTTCGTCTCTGAAACGCTCGAACTCGGTCACACGATGCGAGAAGCGGTATATCACGATTTGAGAGCCGTGGTACGGCGTGATCCTGCCATGAATCATCCATTGCAAGTCATTCTGTTTAGCAAAGGCTTTGCCGCCACGGTCTGTCATCGCGTGGCCTATCGCATGTGGCATGCCAACAGTACCTACACGGCGCTTTTCTTTCAGTCGCAGGCCAGTGCCGTCTTTGGATTGGACATTCATCCAGCAGCCAAATTAGGAGCCGCCCTTTGTTTGATCATGGGACCGGCATTGTAGTGGGAGAGACTGCGCAAGTCGGAGATGGGTGCACAATACTGCACGGAGTCACATTGGGCGGAACTGGAAAAGAAACGGGCGATCGGCATCCAAAGTCGGAGAGCATGTTTTGATTGGAGCAAACGCGAGTTTGCTGGGAATATTCGCATTGGAGATCGCTCCAAAATTGGTGCCGGCTCGGTTGTGTTGCGAGAAATTCCCGAAGGTGCTACAGCCGTCGGGGCGCCCGCCAAAATTATTGGGCATGTCAAGGAAGAAGAGCCGGGTAGCGATATGGATGAACTGTTGCAAAATGTGCAAAAGAATCATTTGGAAAAATTGCATCCAAATGTCATGAAACTTCCGCACTCGCCTCTGGTTCCAGGCGTGAGCAGTGTCACCGACAGCTCGACCGAGGGCGATTCCGAAGATGACAACATTATGGACTCGAATCTGTTTTTCGGGACTTCACTTTGTCCTTGGCGAGAATATGCCAAACTGACACGGTGCGAACTTCCTGATAATTGCGTTTCTGCGGGTTTGCTCAAGAGCATTCTTCAGCCCATCGGAGTGGCTCATATCTTTCCCATTTTGTTTGCCTTGGATCAACAGAATGTTGGGCATGTGCCTTTGGAGAAATTCCAACAAGACGCAGAAGCAGTTTTACTCAAACATACTAAGTTAAGCAAGGAGCAAGTACAGAGCGTTATACAACAGGTGGGGCAACGAGTATCAAGCCGCAGTTATCAGGGCACTGAACCAATGCAATTGTCGAGTGCGATAACCGCATGAATGAATACACTTCTATAGATTTTTTAAATGGCAAACTTGATGACTAGTCTGATATTACTCTTTCTAAATTGCAAACTTGATGACTAGTCTGATATTACTCTTTCGTGTTTCTATATCTCTTAGATTTCCAGATCAATTAGTTATCGTAACGCTCCAAGATGCAAGCGTGACCCAACCCACCATCCGCACAGGCAGCAATCAAAGCAAAGCGCTGATTCTCTTGTTGCAAGCGACGTGAAGCCGTCGTCACCAAACGAGAACCAGTGGCTCCAAATGGATGTCCCAGAGCCAACGAACCACCCTTGGTATTCATCTTGTCCATATCGACCTTGCCCACCATCTTGCCATTGAAGGTAGTATCCGCAAATTTCTGTGACGACATGGCCGTCAAGTTGGACAGAATCTGACCAGCAAATGCCTCGTGAATTTCAAATACACCGACGTCTTCTTCCATATTCAATCCCATTCGACTGAGCACTTGCTGCGAGCAATAAGTTGGTCCCAACAACAATTCTTCAAACGGATCACATGCTTTGAAGGACCAGTCACGAAGGTACGCCCAAGGCTTGAATCCCAATTCCTTTGCCTTACTCTCACTCATGAGCAGAGACGCGGCAGCCCCATCGGTCAAGAAACTGCTGTTCGCCGCCGTGTGCGTTCCATTGGGCTTGACAAAGCCGGTTTCAACTTGAAACGGATTCGAACGTCGAGTCTCCTTTGATACCATTTTCCGTAGTACTTCCCTTGTAGGGAATAATCTCCCCGTCATAAAAACCATCTTGATGAGCCTTGGCTGCCATCGTATGTGAGCGCACGGTAAACTCATCCTGTTCACGACGCGAGACACCAAATTTGGCACTGAGACGGTCCGAACTGACTCCCATGACTTCACCCGTGGTGTAATTGGCAATGGCCGGTGTCTCCAAACCCAAATCACCCGACTTTAATCCTTGAGCATATGACGCACAGCTCCAAGCGGACCTCCTTTCTTCATTGCCTTGGGCATGGTAATAAGTTTTGTCGAATCGGCCGCTTCAAACGAATGGGCACATCGGAAAAGGTCTCACAACCCCCGCAATCACCACAGACGCATGTCCCGTCAAAATCTTTTCGGCAGCCGTGCAAATGGCCGCATTCGCAGAAATACAAGCCTGCGCAATCGTATGCGCACCGATGGAATGCGGCAAACCCGCTTGAATGGCAGCTTCGCGCGCAATGTTACTTGTGCGAACTTCTTGAATGACATTTCCGCAAACAATGTAGTCGACGAGACTCTTGTCGAGTGCAGTTTGTGTCAAGAGACCGTGAATAGCGAGGCGCTGCAAATCAACGGCCATTTGGTCGTTGTAAATGCTCGATGTTGTCGCAAAGGGCAATCGTACGCCTCCGACGATGACGACGGGGTCGGCGGGACTTTTCGTCGAGAGACTTCTCGTGACAGCACGCGTGAGTGTAGGTGATCGCAATGTTGAAATCATTCTTGATTGTAGTATGTAGTTGAAGTGAATGGAATAGAATAAGACTATTGGGATTGTGTGTGCAACTCACTCCATCGGTGGACATCCCATTCCGCGTTGACACCTTTTGCACCCAACGCGAAGAAAACGAAAAAAGGCGAAGATCAAAAGATACCCGCCCGAGAGTACTTTATTGCCGCGCGTCACCAAATTGAATACACTCTGTTAGACTGCAACATACACGATACGACTTGCAAGGAGGTGACATTGAACCTGATTCCTTGTATGAATGACAAGCGTATTTGTTTTGAACGTTTGACGAATTCCAAACCCGAACCCAAACCGCAATTCAAACAAACAAACAAGCCATCCTCTCGTCATTCATTCGCATTGGTGAAACACAAAAAAAAACAGGCATAACAACAAACAAACAAACATACCAAACAAAGTAGTAAAAGGTGTTTCTCAAAGAACAAACATCACTTTCAAGGTTTCACCTGTGATCCCTACTAGATTCGAGAGGAGCAATACGTTATTTCTTTCGACATTTGCGCAAAATAGTTTTAACATGAGACGATCACCCTCAACAAACAAAAGAAAAGCTCCTTGCCGTGGCTGTTGCTACTGAGCGTTGTGGGCATGTCCACGACCTATCACTATGTATACAACCTGGGCTGCGGATATCAGGTTGAACTGATGAAGACGAGTAGCCCCTGACAATTCATGCAGAGCGTCGACCCTATGTTCCTGCCGCTGTGGAATCCTACGTTCTCGAAAATGCCGTCCAATTAGGCTACGACAACGGCGGTGAACAACAAGGTTGTCAAATATGGAACGATGCGTCCATTTCAACTATTCATTCACAATTGATCGCCTATCGAAAGGATTTGGAAGAGTATGCTTCGCGCGTAAAAGCATATCAAGCTGTCACTCCCGATTTGCGGTTACGGGCCAATGATGAAGTGTGTCGTTCGGTGGATTTGCAGACAACAAACGGCATTCAAGACATTTTCGAAACAGACTTTCGCTGTCTTCGTCGGGCTATGTGGAGCCCTTGTTGCCGCCCATGCGGCATCCCATGTTTTGTGAAACACGACGGGGCAATTTGGAGAATTTAACGTATCTGGTGCATGACTTTGGAGCCATGTGTCGGAATCTCAAACGAACATCGCGGATTGTTCTGGTGGACGTGGGAGCGTCGCTCAAGTTTCACGGTGGTAGAGACAGTCCTGCTCTTTATCTGATGGATCTCTTTCACCGATTTGGTTTTCCGTTTGATCACATTTATGCCTTTGAACTCACGCCCACCGAGCCTGCCGATGTGTATCGAAATCTGCCCCCGCAATTCATGTCGGCCTATCACTGGATCAATGTCGGTGTTTCGGTCGAGCCAGGAAATCAACTGAATCCTTTTACGACCATTAAAAACAATTTTGACAAGGACGACTTGATCATTGTCAAGCTGGATATTGACACTCCGCATCTCGAAATGGCCTTGGTGCAGCAGTTACTGGACGACGACGAATTGGCCGGCTTGATTGATCAATTTTATTTTGAACATCATGTGGGTCTGAAAGAGCTTGAACGACAATGGGGAAGTCAAATTCGAGGAACGGTCAAGGACAGTTTGGAGCTCTTTATAAACTGCGACAAAAGGTGTTCCCGCTCATTTTGGGTGTAAACTCTATGAATGCTTAAATAAAATCATATTATGAGCAAACGATTTAAATTTTTAGCATAAATAATCATTATCCTTTCCTTTCTCGTCGTCTCTTCTCGTGTTCTTCTTCGAGTTCTTCATCAATTGCGCACGCACAAGCAACCACTAGAACCGGATCCATGCCCGCAGCAACTTGCAGTTGATAATGATCGAATCGATCAAATTCAATCAATCGATCTTCAACTACTTTTGCTACTGTCTCACCTTGTGCATTTTTCATGACAAAGTTTCGTTGCAAAAGTCTCCTCCAGTTTGTAGGCCGGAGGCTTGGCAAAGGCCCCACACCGCCTTTTTTCGCATTCGGCATGAAAATCAAATGTATCGGTAAAACTCACAAACGCTTTTCGATCCATCCTATCTTTTCTTCACAATCACCCCGATAAATGTCATAAGTAGGTTTCAATGCAATGAGCTTGCGATCCAGTGTCGCCACAATTTCATCTCCCCGAACAATGCGCATCTTGTCTTTGCCCGGTAAATGCAACAACGCCCCGCGCACTCGCACATAGGGACTATTGTCGGCTTCATTGTAGACATCAAAGTCTTCGCCCGTCCAACTGATTAACTTCTCTTGGACAGCAAACGTGCGTCGCTCGTCCGAAAGTTCTATTAAAGAATCTCCGTACGGCAGTTTCGATTGTGGGATAAGTCGACCTCCGGTGAAGATTTCTCCAATACCGGAAAGCAAGTGCAGGGAAGAAGAGTCACGTGCTGTCGTTTGTTTGTTTCGGCAAGATGCCGACCATGCGCGTATTGTCGATGGTGTGCAGGCGAGTTCGGCTAAGAAGAGAGAGCGACTTTGTAGACAGTATTGTGACTCCTCATATTGAAGCAGCTGGAGCTAACTATCGAGAGAAGTAAAGAAATAAGGTTGGTAGGTAAATGATCACTCCCTCGTCCTTGTCATAATAGTTGAAGAAAGGCGAAAGCATGTTGTTTTTGTTCAAAACAAAAAAACAAAGGAAACGAACCCGGACGACAATTACCGCGCGACATCCACATCCACTCCGACTGCTGCGCGGGCCGCTTCCTTTGTCAACGGATCCATTTTTCAAATAAAATAGTCTACGGTACATACGGGTACGGTACCAGTACCGCAGTTACCGTACCGTAGACAGCACTCGAGAGATTCACCTACCCAAAGATTCAAAGCAGATTCAATTTCTCACCTCCATCGCTCACGTACCGATCGAATAACAACAAATCTTAGATTCATCCTACTCACCTCATGTTACGCATCGACAACGAATCTCGCTCCGCGTCCTCGCAGCATGAAATTCACCTACTCAGATCATAATAAGTAATTCACTCTCTCTCTTGAGACATACAGCAGTGCGCAATCGATCGATCGTTCATACTGTACATGCCATTGACGCCCATGATGATGAACTCGAATCCCCAGCCCCCTACTTTGTCACGAGCGATCCGTTTTGAAAACTGTCAAGTCATTTTCGAGAATCAGTCCGTGAAATCTCCTCCTGCTGTCTCGGATACTTCCGAAACATCCATCGTATCTTCGGACGAATCATCTTGTGTGGAGATGTGCTTCTGCAGCACTCGTCGCGAGGTGTCCCTGCAACGAATAATGATTCGATTCCACGCCACGCAAGCGCACCGTCTCGGAGGGAGGCGAAGATCCATCATTCCTCCGATTGCTCGCCCAACAACCGAGTCAAGACAAGACAGCTCTTCCTCCGTTGCATGCCTTCATTCGTCAACAGATCGAAGTCTTTACAGTGACACAGTTCGACATGGACCAGCGCGCTCCGGGACGCAAGAATCCGATTCAGTTGCATCAAGTCGGTTTGCGCTGCATTCACTGCCACGCTTTGCCGCACAAGGCGAAACGTGCCGTGTGTTATCCCACCAGCGTGGCCCGCGTCTATCATGCGGTCAGTGATATGAAGTTTGATCACTTTAGTCGTTGTACGGGTCTTCCGGAGAGTGTGCGGGTCCAGCTCAATGAACTGAAAGAAGATCAAAAGGCTCCAAAGGAACCAAGTAAGAAGAAAAAGAAGTCTTCCTCCTCCTTTAAACGTTCGTTCATTTCGACTGCTCAGTATTATCATGACACGGCGGTTTCGATGGGGATGACGGATCAAAACGAGGTGTTTACATGAAGAATCAATGGTCGTTTCTGAGAAGTGATGATCGAGAAAGCAGCGTGGGTACATCTAGCAAGCACACGAACAAGCGTCCCCGCTCAGATGGACCTCTCAAGAAACGAGCCAAGATTGCTCTGAATCTCAACCACTCTCCGTTGCTTCCGTGTTTCAGCACAATCTTAGTGCTTCGTTGAGTGAGAGTACGAAGACTATTCTTATCAACGAACGTCCTCGAATGATCCAAGCCCTTTCTTCCTCCGTCCAATCTCATGCTAAGATGAGAAACGAACCCCCGAAGACCATTCAAGCCAAAGTGACCCTTCCGTCGCACAACCAACTTGCTCCTCTTCCATTGCCAAAACTCGCTGGCACTAACGGTGCAGTCTTGCTCTCTTCTCCTCTCGACGAACAGTACTTGAATGACATTCACTGCTTCATCCGCAAGCAAGTCGAAGTATTCGCAGCCGAGCCAAGTGATGTCAGTGCACCAGCCCGGGACGACGCCAACGTATTCTTCTCGGTCAAGTGGGGATTCGATGCATCCACTGTGCTGCATTACCACCACAACACCGCTTGAAGAGAGCCGTGTGCTATCCACCGTCCATGAAAGGGATCTACCACGCCGTATCCAACATGAAGTTTGATCATTTCACTGTATGTCAAAGTCTTCCGGATGATATCAAGCTTCGCTTTGGGCAACTTTATACCAGTGAGAAGCGTCAAAGCACACGAGCGCGCACCACCAAAGGCTCCCGATCCTCTCCCATGGGGCAGTTTTATGTGGAATCGGCCTCGGCGCTCGGTCTTGTGGACACGGAGACTGGCATTCGCTTTCAACCACCCCAGCCTGCGAAGCGCAGCGACGACATGACCGGCATGTCGGCTTTGCTCATTGCTGCCACGGATGCCAACATTCGCGAAGCTTATTTTCAGGAAAAGAAGAGCACCCAACGGATACAGACAGAGCAGATGACATGTAGTTCTACCTTTTAAACTAAATTTTCGAATAGACTCTAATGAAAACTATGTTGAATCATCTCGGTTATCATTTATAATTATCATTAAGTGTTACTTTGAAGCTTCTCGCACAACTTTTGTCAACACATCAAAGTCCGTCACAAACCAATCGGACAATTGCACCACTTTCTCACGACGCGCCACTCCACCAAATCCAATAAACGAAGCCGCCGGTGGTTTCGCCTGAGCATCGGTAGCACCATCACCAATCATAATCATAGTTTTGTACCCACCTGCTTGTTGAATTCGTTGCAATGCCTTTGGCTTTCCCATATCCCGAGAGGTCGGTTCGTCCGGGTCGAATCCAGTGTATGTGCCGTCTTTATCAAAGCGAATCGTATTGGCTACAATATTGCTGATTGAAATATTCAAGACCTTGGCAACCGGTTCAATCATGATCCGGAATCCTCCGGAAACAAGATACACATGTTTGTTTTGTGCCTGCAATTCCCAATGAATTCCGCAACGCCCGGCGTCAATCGCAGAGGATGCGCGTGGAGACACTCCTGAATCGACCGCTTCGAAGGCTTGAGAAGATCGAGACGTTGCGCCAGAGCATCTTGAAAGGGCAATCCTCCCTCCATGGCTTGTTTGGTGAGTGCCGCAACGGCTCGTCCAAGCCCCAAGTGATCCGCGAGCACATCAATTCCTTCTTCGTCCACAACGGTCGAATCGACATCAAAGCAGACACAATCGGCCTTGGCCAAGTTCTCAATGGCGCCTGGAATGTCTCTTCCAACGAAGGAATCTGCGTTGGGAAGTGATTTCAGAATAGTCGATGCGGATGTGCTCATATTGTGGTGACGTGACGATGAAAAAAGTGACTTCGTAGCGAGCAAAGTCGACGAAAGGAGCGTCTGGTGCGTTCTTCGAAAGACAATGGGTGCAATCATAGTGTTTGCTGCGCGCTACTATTTGTATAGTGAGAAGCGGCTCTTTGATTACTCTGGATCGTTTTGCAGTCGCAGACAAATGAACTCCGTTTATTCTCTTGTGTGTGCCAGACGAAGAAGATTCATGGTCAGAATTTATTCTTCCGTCGGCACACACAAAACAAAAAAAACCAAAGGAATTCATAGGACCATCCGCACCTGCGGACGACGTACGTTCAGGCGAGGTGGCCGTCTGTCCCTCCCGTCGTCGTCCTGGTACCAGTTGCTCTGGGTCGCGCACGGTGTGGGTCACGAGTGGAGTCTTGTACCGCGAGGACGTCATTCATTACCAGCATTGCGCATTGCTCTTTGTTTTACGGAGTACTTTTGACTCCGTTTTTTTTTTCATTGTTCTTTAGACATGCTATCATCCTCTCAACACACTTGCGTGTTCAGTAGATTCGTTTCTCGGGAAAGCAGCATGAAACGATCCAAGAAGAATGCCGCAACCGATCAGCGCAATCTCGCAGGCCGATTCGGTCCTCTTGACAGGACAAATCTCCCAGATGGGAAATGCGACGCATTCATTCGAACGCAAACAGTTTCATTACATTCATATACCCAAGACAGCCGGTGAATCCTTCTTGCTCGATTCTCCATTTCATATAAAGTCGGCAGTACGATGCAAGGAAATCAGGAAAAATCCTATTACGGAACGCCACAACTCTTTCTTGACGATCCGACGCGTTATTCGGTGATTTTTCTACGAAAACCGACCAGCCACGTGCTTTCCCAATTTCTAGAGTGCAAATACGATCCCTATTTTCAAAGCAGAACTATCAATTTGCCGGGTTATTCGTTACTGGAGAATGCTACGGATGGTTTCGATGAATGGGTCTCCCATTTCATCGAAATCGGGTCAACCAACAACGAGTACGGAAAAGACGTTTGTTATCGATGCTATGAACCATGGAATATGCAAGCGCGGTATTTGACCGCATCGGGAAGGAGTGATCCGCATTTTGCGAGTGAAAATAGTGGGCGCGTTCCTTCGATCGATTTGGCAGAAACAAATTTGCGCAAAGTGGATGTGGTTGGTATTACGGAATATTACTCGGCGTCACTCTGTTTGCTCGAGTTCTTTGCCCTCGATGGCGACTTGTCTCCACTATGTCGTCAGTGCGATCCGATCAGTGGTCACATTGTTGCGCAAGAAACGCAGCACCGAGAGAGTCACGGTGTTCCGCACCATTCGGTGGATATGATCTCCGAGCAGTCTCTACAATACATTGAAAGTAACTTGACTACAGTGGATCAGCAACTGTATGAGATTGGTTTGCAGCTTTTGCGGAGCAGGTTGAACAGGTTTGGAGAGCAACGGGTGTCGATTTGTTCTGTCGCGACAATTATTATGAACAACCCAAACAAGTTGTAATTCCGACGAATGAATCACCATCGTCTTGGAACATGAACATGCACAATCCTGCCAATCTCTTGTATCTGATTCCATTTATGGTTGTGGGAACCGTGTTTTTATTTTGCAAAGCTAGGAGGAGTCGTCTTTCTTGCACCGGACAATGTTGATCACGAGATTCTGTTCAGTCTTCCCACATACCACAGTTATTCTTCACTTGTAAATAAATCCAAAATTTGTTGCAAACCATTTTCCTGACTCCAAAGTTTCATCATTTTCTCGGAAGGGATCATATTATTGAAACTGTTGCCCGCTTCTTCAATGTCATAGGTAGTTCCAAATGCCGCGTAAAACGGCATTTTATAAAACGTCGAGAAACCTCCTGCCATACTTTGATTTGCCATGATGAATCGGGTGAAGGCGAGGGCAATGGTTTCCTCAGGGCATTGCGTACACTCACTTTAGCCAGTGGAAACTTGAGTTGAAAATACGCTTGCATTGGGCCGAGTAGTTGGGAACACCGATTTTTATTGACGCCGTCAATGGCTCGTGTCTGACCTTGGGACGGTTGAGTGACGATACCAATGGAACGCGCCTCGGGAGATATAAGTTTCGCCAAAAACTCCACCGAACGTAACGATATTTGTGATGTGGCCGTAGCTCGATAATATCACCACAGCGGAAATGAATGGCAACGTCATCCAGTTCGATATCAGGAAATAAAGGCGACGATGCCATTGGCACTTGCAAACTCGCTTCTCGTGCTTCGTCCTTCACAAATCGTGCCGCCGGATGATTTTGATACGGCACTCCGACTAAACTCAGTGCCATGCGACGCAGTTCGTATTTTATATCGTCCACAATCAAATGCGCCGTCTTGGGTTGAAAACTATCACATGCATCTTCCAAACTTGCGGAAGAACCAGGCCAAGAAGTGGCCGCAAACGACCCCATCAACCAGGGCACCACCAAACGATCTCGTATTGCCATGGCGTCAGTGCACTCCATTCTAATCTCCACATTCCCCACCAAGCTGGCCACCAGACGAGTGTTGTAGAACGTCAAGAGTACATTGCCAGTCCCATAGATATTCGTTTCGAATAGAATTCCGCAGTGAATTTGAAAAGTCATTCGAACCGGAAATGTAGGAGGTGAAGGAAGCGATTCGCGCGGTTTCGCTTGCAGTTCGGCCAAGTCGGCGCAAAGCACATTGTGGTGCCCCATGATGGATTGTTGAAATGCGGAGACGAGATCCTTTTGTCTGTACTCGAGCAATTTTGGCTCGGGCACTATTGTGTTTTAGGAACTTCAGAAGACATTTCCAATTCTATTACTGATCGAGAAGTCAGCGTCACCATTATCAGAATCGCCATGAGAACAGCAGTTAATATTCGTAGAGAACCATTTGTTCTGTGCGAGTGCCGCCGACTGTTGGGCATCTTTGCGTGATTTGTGCTCAATTGCTGCGTTTCATCTTTTCTTGAAGCGACGTCTTTGCGTAGCATCTTCTATTTGCTTCATAGGGTGAAAATGGTGAGCAGAGTAATGATGATATGAAACAAAATAATAGACATTCGCTTCACATTCATTCGGAAGCAAGAAAGGTGTTCCAAATTTTTTATTATATATAATAAAAAGGTCGGAATTTTCCGCGACCTCGATTCGAGACACGAATGATCCGGGACACAATGAGACAGATCCGTTGAACGAGGAAAATTTCCCGAGTCCCACTGAAACACTTCAGACTAAAAATATCGCAACGAGCGCGCGCTCACAGAACAAACATACAATTTCCCCTCGTTTTGTTTCAAGTGTGTTTTCCATCAAGCTCATTGCTGATTTTCTATTAAACCAACGTTGTTGCTTTCTTTCCAACATGAAAGCGTTGTATTTACTATCGCTAGCCGTCCTATTCTCCTCGGCGAGGCCTATCCTCTGCAATACTGGGACTACTCGGAAGTGATCTGTCCGTATGTGACGACGGCGATCAATTTCTATTTTGGAACGCGCGACAATTGTATTTGCTCCAACCGCCCGACCCTGTTTTACGGCAAAGTACCTTTCTTTCGATTCGGTGTCGACACGAATTGCACCTATACGAAAGACGATGGATTTGATATCAAGTTTGATCTCACATTCCGTGGTGGATTCGTCGACACCGCCATTTGTCACGAAATCGATGCCACCACAAAGGCTTGCTTCTATGGAAACTACTTTTGGAGCCGGATTGGGTATTCACCTTCAATCATATCCTCAAAGCTGCAGAGTTGAAGTCAATGGTCAAAATGCGCGGATTGTGCGTTCATTGGAAAGCCCCGATCAGTGCCATGGCTTGGGATTGTGGAAGCTTGTTGCCAGCCGACTTTGATTTCAATCAAAAATTTCCCAATGAAGATTACAGTGCGAACCCGCTCATTGCACAAGCGCAAGCTCTCTTGGGGACAGGGATGAGTAGTAATGGCACGGACGCTACCGCCAAGCAGAACAATACCGGTAAACTGCGCCGATGATCTGTACTGATCTGACGATTTCAACTTCTTCCAAAACAAATCGCGAGGGATAATTTCTATGCTACATGGGTAAAACAAAGTAAAATATCGCCCTTTATATGTTACTTGACGAATTAGACAACTCGTGATCGTTTGCTAGGATTGGTGGGGTAGATGCCACTTTCGGCACTGGACGCTTTTCAGAAGCATCTGATCCTTCCTCTTCTTCTTGTACAGATTGCAGCGTTTGTGAGACAGAAGGCGGCGTCTTAAGTCGAAGTCGGAGCTGATTCTGCACAAAAACTTGGGTGTCTTCGCATTTCACTAGCGAATCATTGCTGTCATCTTCCTTGTCCTCCTCTTCAACCAAAGTACAATCCATCAATTTCGCAAACTCATGGAGACAATCCAAGAATCGCTGTCGGGGGGCATGAGATCCGGTGGATAAGCGTTTCACACGAAGGAGCTGACCGCCTGGAAACTGAAAGCCAAATGTCAGCACGGCACAGCCCAGCGGAGGATCTTGGTAAGAAGGATCTCGGCACAAAAGTAATACAATGCATGAGCATGACCAAAGACTTGAAAGGAAGGAAACAGGAACTTCTTCCTCCGACCACAATAAATTCTTGACCAAAGTCAAGTCCTGTGGCTCTGCCCGTCGTAACACAGTCCTCTCCACATCGGTTGTTTCTGTCGCAGCAACTTTGCCTTCATCGTGATAATGATACAGAGCTTTTCTACACGACCGTCCACTTGTTTTCGTCGACTAGCCACTCGCATAGCAGATACCGTGGGTAATGCATCGTGCTCGAGTATACCTTGAAAGCTCGACACGAGCGATTCGGGAGAGGAGGACCTCTCACATTCATTCGGGTAATCTTGTACCGCGCCTGTGCAGCTTCGGCGGCCTCTTTCACTTTGACGAAATTGCCGTCACATTCGGGAAAAAGTTTTACCAACAAAAGTGCGCAAGCCATGTGTCGTGCCTCGCGCTTCGAAGTTCCCACTCCTTTGGCTTGCACCATATCCTCCTCGCCCTCATCGTCACTATTGCTGACCTTCAACTCGGCAATGCATGTAAAGCGTCCTCGACTGGCATCGGAGGTCGTCGTCTTGCGTTTAAGTGGGTGATGCTGCACAACTGGCGCCATCTGATACGTAAACACGGGTACAGCTTCCCGGATGCGTGGATCGATCTGAATGGTGGTAAACAGCAGATTCGACAAGACGGTAGCACCTTGTGCTGATTTGAAGAAATCGTTTTCGTCTTCCGAAAATTCGGTTGTACTACTGATATTGTCGTCGGCAGTATCAATCGCGAGATGTTTGGCCAAATGAGGCGCTAGATCTTCGACTGCGTTTCTCAGAGCAATCACAAACCCACTCGTTTCATCAAATACCACGGTCGGACACAAACTCTGAAGCGCTTGTCGAGCGGCTTCCTTTTGGCCGCGCCCTTGTTTCCTCCCACACCATGACCCCACTCGACATCATCTTCCAATGTCACCACACAATCAAAATGCGTCGGCGTGATTTGTTGTAACACAAACGAAGGAAGATGATTTCTCCGACTGCACCATTCATACAGCGCGGCGACGGCCGTTTTCCCAGTAACGATTCATCGGAGCGAGCTTTCTTTTGCGGTCACTCTTTCGAAAAAGGTGCTGCAACTGCTGTTGCTACTGCTGTCTTCTCCACCGCGCCGGCGAATCCGATCACGGTGTTGCTTGGCGCTGGTGCGAACCTCTTCCAGCCGTGGTCCGCGTTTTCTCCGGTGCTCAGGATCCGACGACTCGCCGGGCTGCTGAGGATTCTCACGGACGTGATAATACTGCTCGGATGGAACAAACGGAGGCAAATATGGTTGAAACAGGTCTCCACGAAAAGTGGTGGCATTTGGCCTTGACCCGCCGCAAAATCCGCAGCTGCTGCGGCCATTTGAGCGGCCGCCCAAGCGGCTCCGGCTGCAGCAGAGGCGCTGGGGAAAAGAAAGAAAAGATTAATTGAATGAGGTTCAATTAAAGGCATCCTACATCTCACATTATCATCACAAGAATCGCACTTACTAGGCTGCAGCATGATCACGCATCCGCGCTTCGTAGTATTGTATAGACGCTGTGGGACTCGGATATTGCGGCGGAGGGAGATGAAACGGTGGCGGTGGAAATGGTACATTATTTTGTGACGGCGGGTGATAGTGATGTTGTTGCGGAGGAATGAATGGAAACGGAGGAGACGAAAGAAAAGGGCCTAGTGGGTTATAAGGCAAATGCGGCTGCTGCTGATGCACCGGATAGTTTGGAAGATTCGCAGGAGGTCGAACGTGCGGTACATCTGGATTCGCAGCATGGTGTGCTGTTGAATTCTGTTCTTGTTGCGGTGGAGCGTTCAGCGGACATCCATCTTCCTGTGTCTCCTCTTTCTTGCTCCCTGCTTCTGCGTCTGATACCTCGTTCGGTCCGCCTTCCTCTCCATTCTTCATTGTAATTCAAATCGATGTAAGGTTTACTGCGATGTAAACAAGGAACGTTTTACACGAAAAGTTCGAAACGATGCGATGGAGCGAAAGGCCGCTAGATTACCTGTGCGACATTTTATGAGAATGAGACGACAATGGGCAAAATCAAGGAGGTGGGCAAAATCAACGACAACAACAAAGAATTTCCGTTTCGAGCTGAGATGATAATACACAGAAAAAGTAACTTGAAATCGGTTTAGTCAACAATAAGAGGACCAGAAAGAAGGATAGGGTTTGCTGTTTTTCTCATAGCTTTATCGGCGACTTGTCATAAGCTTCTACAGGAAACCCTGCAGCGGCAATCGGCGACTGTCGTCCCCAATATGCAAGCAAAACCAAGCATTCCAAACATGACAAAGAAGAAGGTTATTCGTACAGCAAGGAAAAGAATCTTACGGAGGTTTTTCAACGCATTTGCAGCAAGCGCTTTCCTCCTTTACATTGTTCTGCAAAGTCGCTCATTGTCATGGCTCGGCTTGCTTCAAGAACCGATGATTCGATTCGTTTCAGAAACACCTGACGCCGTTCGAACGGAACGCCTTGTTTATGTTGATTGGCCGTGGATACCAGCGATTCCATCTTTTGTACTTTCGCCTCTCGATCACGACACAAACAGGACAGAGCCTGATTTTGGAATGGTCCGTCGCATCACCCACAAACGACGACGAAAAATCATGAAAAGGATGCCATTTACCAGCACATTCAGCGACATGACTTCTTGACCAAGATTGACAACCGAAATGTGTCAACGTATTACGATCCTTACGACGATCGTGATTTTGAAAGTCGTTATTGCCGTCCACCCAAATGGAAGTACGACATGCACCCTGTCTGCAATATGATTCATGAGCTTTCTTTGGAACGACTCCCCGAATATCAAGAGTTTTCCGTCGAACCCTTGGGCTCCGGACTGTATCGAGATGTCTATCGGTTCCGAAAGCACGACAATCGCACCCAATTTGTGCTCAAATCATTGCGACTCGCTGACAGTTTCCGATTCGACATTGTATCGACGTGGTACATTCGTGGAGAAGCCATGTTGTTGGAAAAACTATCGGCCTCGCCGCGATTGGCGGATATCTATGGCTATTGTTCGTTCACTACGTTGACCCAAGTCGGCGTTGATTTTGGGCATGTCGTTGTCCCCATGCCCAACTGGCAGTTGCGTTTACAAGACGAGCGACCTCCACTCCCGAGCGTTCCAAGCAATCAATTGCTGCCGCATCAAAAGTTAAAGTTGGCGATTGAAATGACGGAAGGGCTCGCACAGTTACACGGGTTCGAGCAAGGAGTTATCTGTCACGATGATGTGAGTATGAGTCAATGGCTGTGGAACGAACAAGGAGAAGCCTTCTTGAACGACGTGAATACAATTCGAGTCCTCGAGTGGAATGATGATCAGCAAAACTATTGTCCCTATTCACAGCTCATTCAAGTAGGCGAATACCGTCCGGCCGAATCGTACATGCACGGTCTTATGTCCAGCGAATCGGATGACATTTGGAGTTTTGGCAACATTTTGTTTTCCATATTGACCGGAGTCGAGCCTTGGATCGAAAAAGTAAACACAGAAGATGCTCGTCAAGCCATAACTCGTGGGGATGTCCCTGTCATTCCACCTGGGATGATTGACAAGTTTAGTCGCATTGAACATCAACTCATGGAGATTGTGGCACTGTGTCATAAGCCTAATCCCGAAGACCGGGCTTCGATATTTACAGTATTACAACTGTTACGTGCTGCGTGGCGCGAATATGAAGAAACGACAAACACAACATAAGGAATTGATTGAAAACGAAAACGGACTAGCAATCGGAAACGGAGAAAGAATGAAAACCGAACGGAAACGGCACGACTAAAGTAAACCGTTTTCTTTCTTGAACGTTGCGAAATGTGCAGTTGTTAAAATCATCTCATTATTTTGGCAAACACGCAAAAGTTACATCTTTACAAACGTTCATTATTATCATTACTACTACTCAAACTGCACCATGACTCCTCGTCCCACCAAACTTTTCTTCATCATCATCATCGTCGCCGCCTTGCACGCACCATTCACTCTCAGCGCCGAACCCTCGTGCACCCAACAAGCCGACGAGTACAACGCATGCATCGACGCAAACCTCGCCTTGTGCGAAGAAGGATGCCTCGAACCGGAGCAGCAACGAATAAGCACAGAGGACTTTGTTTGCGGCCTCATGAAGGGCATGTTTTGCGTCGTTCATTACTGCTGCCAGCGCACTTGTACCAAGGAAATCAAGAATTACTTTAATTGTCTTTCGCAGGACATGGAAGAGTGTGATTTAATTTGCTTGGACGATGACGACACGAGTTCGGGTGAAATGGTGGGGCTATCGATGCTGGTGCTCGCTTTGAGCGTGGCCGTGATCCTAACCCTAACGTAAAGACTATCATAACGAGTCTTCATAATATAAAACAAATCAAACATTTGTCTATCATTGAATTTCTTTTTTCGAAGATTTTCTTATCATAACAAGAGAACAAGAGGTTATTGATCGTGATTGTTGATCGGGGGCGGTTTGCTTCACACATCGCAAAAAAAAACAATTGCTTCGGCTCGTTTTCGTTTTTTCCTCTTCGCAACACAAATTCCCACGTAGAATTTCACGTACACGACGGTACTGAAAATACCCTCATCCCTAGCTATACCCGCACTCTTCCGCCGTTTTGATCGTAAAATCGGTCATCTGTGTTTCCGACACTCCTAAAGACCAACGTTTTTTTCCTCACAACCTCCGCTCGTCGCGACGACAAAAGCAAACAAATCACACATAATCTTTGTAAACGCTCTGCTCTCTCGCATCAGCTTATTCTGTCACGTTCATTCATTCATTCATCAAAATGACTCAAGAACCTTCGCACGACGACGATTCCACCCGGACCTTTTCTCCACATGCCGAGGATCGCGTCCTTACGACGAGCTCTCCTTCTCGTCCTCCCACCAGTTCTCCGTATAGAGGACAAAGTAAGCCTACGATTTCCAGTCTTCATGACAAGAAGAACGAAAAGCCTCTTCAACAGACAAAGAGCGGAACCAAGAAATGGGGAACTAAAGTGACGCGCAAGGAATTTATCATTATTGTTCTTTTCATCTTGATGATTCTTGTCGCTGCTGTCGTTGCCTTTGTTCTTCTCGTCAACAAGGATGACAATAACAATTCCGTCTTTGCCTCGAAGCAAGACAAGTACGAGTTTATCCTCAAGTCGCTCGCAAACTCGACAGCAACGGCCAACAATTCTTTGCCGTCGTCCATTGGAGACTTGGATGGAATCGACAGAGATGAATTCTCGTTCGCGGCCAAGTGGATCATCGACGTCGATACAGTCGCCGTTTCGGAGCACGCGGTTTTGGTTCGTTACGCTCTTGCCACCCTGTTTTACGCCAATGGCGGATCCGAGTGGAACCGCGCTGCAAATTGGATGACGAGCGCCGATACGTGTGAATGGGAAGGCGTCGGATGTGCATACAGCGCGGACAGTCCCAACGTACAGGAGCTCGACTTTTCCGATAACAACTTGGTGGGAGGATTGTCGCCGGCGTTGGCGCTTCTCCAGGACCTCAAGATTCTCTGGTTGGACAAGAACGATATTGCTGGTCCGATGCGAGGAGATGTCTTTGCCGCCATGCCGAATCTGGCGATTCTGTATTTGCAACACAATGCGCTCAAAGGTCCCATCCCGAAAGAGTTTCTCTCGACTGGAAAGCTTTGTAAGTACTGGATCATTCGTGGCGTGTTCTATGTGGCTATTTGTTAGAGCTTACTAACGGCAAACCTACAGATACATTGTACGTTCAGGGCAATCAATTGACGGGGCGTGGCCGGAAGAGTTTTGCCCCATTTGCAATGAAGATGGAGAATGCAACGGTCCTTTCACGAACTTTGGTGTTGATTGTGAGGCAAATCCTTGTCCGTGCTGTGATCCGACCAAGAACTGCTTTTGAGCGGATCCTTCGATGAAGTCAAGTTGGTTTTTCATTCAGTGCCGTGAGCACGACGTATTGCGTAAATTTTAAACAGCACTTTCATTCATCTAGTTACAGCCCTGTCGTTTCAGCTTGACTGCGCGTTATCGTCGTCGTCGCCATCCTCGTACGTGTCGATAGGCTGAAATTCGCTTCGTTCAAGTGAATTGTGTTTATGATTATTTATAGCTCCCACAACAGTGCCGCTCGCGACAAGGTCATCAAACTGGTCTCCCACTCGATAACAGACCCACCACAATAAGGCTGCTGTTAAAAGACTTGGAGCACTGGCCACTCGGATACTACGATCCACACTTCCTGCCATTTTGTTGATGGTGCTACCAATGGCTTTGGCAACACGCGCTCCCACAACGTCAATCCAAAATTTAGATTTCAGCTTGATCGAATTCGAGGTCGGTATGTACAAAATTTCCTTGGCCGGATCGTGCATACTATAAGTCATTGCTTTCAACAGTGACATGGACAAGAAAAGCACAGTCAAGTTTCCTGGAATTGCCCCGAAGGTCAAGACATTGATTACCAAAAGTAGAGTGGGAAACAATCGAATAGTTATCCGCAGTCCAAATCGTTTGATGAATCGAGGAAAGATAATGGATGATATAAGGAGACTTGAAACGTTCACAAGTTGACCGTAATGCCCCATGAATTGCTTGAACGACATTTTGTGATCGCTCTCTTCAAATCGACTGTAGCCTAATAGCTTCATCTGATAGTCCAGGCACGTCAGGGAAACTTCGTACAGACACGAAGCGCCCATGATCAAAATGACATAATTGTTGCCCACAATTTGGTAGATCCCTGTCCAGAAGTTATCGTCTTCCAAGTCGTCGTCCGGAGGCTCTTCCTGGACATCGCTCGTGCTCGGATATCTTCGACTGTAAATACGCATGACAATCACGTGTAGCAGAATAATAAGACAAGCGAGCACAATGAGAGTAATGCTCGACCATATCTGAGTCGTCACCATGGTGCTTCCCAATATAGCCCCCAGCTGCGCCAATGCAATGATAATACCGTAAAATCGTTCCGCATCGTGCAGTGATAAATTGGAATTGCAAAGGACCAAAACGTTGCCACAGCGATGGAACCGAACGATTCGACAGCGGCGAACCAACAATAACCAACCACGTTCCAGTAAGTCGTTGTAGGACTCAGATCTTTTCCTGGATCAGTAAGTGCTACCAAGGGGTTGAATTGCAGCAATGAAGCCATGATAGCAAAGACGATGCAATAGGGCACGCAAACGTAGAGAAATATTCGTGAAGAGAGGATCATCTGTGGCATCGCTGTGATACGTCAATCGATCGAAGAATGGACTCGAGGAAGCCGTCGCCATTTTCATAGTCGACCAGCTGTCGGGTCCTTCCAATACGTCCTTTTCTTTGAGTGCATGTTGACGTAGTTCTTGTTCATGTCGGTTTGACAAATATTCGACGCAGCAGACAAGAACTAATGTTGCACCAACGCTGACTAATTTGGCAATTGGAAGATGATGATCTAAATTTCCAGCTACTAGTGACCCGAACGTCGGTTCTTTTCTGTGTAATTTTGCTGTGAGACAAACATGATGTGCAATTCAGATCGATTCGATTGAGGCAAAATTTAACTTACAATGTATCCAGTAACCAAAACGCTGCAAGAATGAGAAACATGGCAAGTCCTAGCCAATACGCGCGAATCCATTCGGATTCGTTCGACTCTTCTGTATAACGTGATCGCTGAGAAGGGTTGAGCAGCGTCCTGTCAATCTCCAACGGCAGAAATTCCGGTTCATCCTCTATTATTTCTTGACGGCCACCTGCCATTGTGTTTCTCACCTGGTAAAGTTTTACCGTTGGTCTCTAATATTCCCAAAATAGTTGCTTGAATCGCTTCAATGTCAGTGTCTGAAGCCAGTTCAAGCATCATGGACATCATTGTCCATCATTGTCCATGGTCCCTCGTTGCGTGAGTCGCTGTGAAAACAGTGAAGAGTTTTATCGCAGTCCAGCACCGTAAGGTTAGCGTTATAGGGCTCAAAAGGAATCGGGAATCTTGGCAAGGTCTTACGCCGTCAAAGTAGACCTTCAGAAACCGTCGTCCAATGACGGTACTTTTTTGGAGAGCGAGTACTGGTAAACGTTGACGTGGCTATGCGTTTTTGACACGATCAATACACTATGTCAGATGCACGTGGCACCACGATCCTCTATTATGACGAGAACACCAAGCTAGCGACCCGGCGACAACTAACGTTCCGGACGAGCCAAGTATAGCTGTAGAAAAGTGACAGTGTCTGCGGTTGCACGACTTGAATTGTTGCAGATCGCAACGGCCAACTACGGTAGCACGTTGGTCGGAGATGCGCAACTTTTCTCCTCACAAACTGTTTTTTGATCACATTTCATTCATCTCACAAAATCAAAAGACAACAGTTTACCAGTCCAATCAACGATAACATGAAGCTTACTTGTGCTTACTCTCTTTCTTGCATCTCTTTGCGCTCTACCATCGGCTCACGCGGCCGTTCGTGGTAGATCTCTGGTTCGTGGAGTTTCGGCCTCGTCGAATCAGCACCGTCTTTGGAAGAAATCAAAACCGTCGAAGGCGAAGACGTGGAAGCTGAAGGCGAGGAAACTGAAAACGAAGGAGGTGAAGATGTAGAAGACGAAGGAGCTGAACCCGAAGAAGATGAAGACGAGGAAGTTGAAATTGAAGAAGACGACGATGATGACGACGACGAGTCACCGATTGCTCCAAAGAAGCGCGATTGTAAAACGAGTAAGTATTTTGTGAAGACTCATCACTTTACTTTCGGCATTCTTTCCTCACATTGTCTGTATTGACTTAGAGCGAGGAATGAATAGGGTGACCTTCGAGTGCAAGGCCACAACCGATGAAGCTGACGCAAAAGTCAAAGACGAGATTGATTATTCGGTAGAAACCTCTGAGAGAGGCTTGATGGTGAAAATCAAGTACGAACAAGAGATCAAGGTCGCAGAAGGAGAAGTCGCCGATGAAGAAGCTGAAAGTGAAGTTGAAGACGCCGATGGGGACGAAACGGAGGAGATTGAAGCATCGCCGGAAGACGAAGAAACCAGCAAGTCACCAGAAGACGAAGAAACCGAAGCGCCTATCGAGGAAGAGACTGAGGTCATTGAAGAACAGGGCGGTGAGGAAGTAAGTGAAGAGGCACCCGAAGAGGAAAGTGTCGAGGACAGCGCACTTTACAGGCTGAGCAGGAGACGGAGACTCAGTTTGAAGTCATCTACGACAGCATTATTGAGTACACAAAAGGTGAAGCGTCGTCTACGGGTGAAGCCTATGACTGGGAGAACGATGTTGTTCTTCAGACAATCAGTCTCAACACCTGGGATGTCATGTCGGAAATTGACTCGAACGATCAAGCATCGTCATTCAGCGTTACTAGCCCTGATGGAACCACTACGTTCACCTTTACAATCAATCAAGCAGCTAGTGGACAGCATGTCACTGCCAACAAGATGAAAATTGACTTTGAGCTGAAGGACTTCCCTTGGACGAGCGATGAAAGTTTCGTTGCATTGCTTTCGACAGTTGAAACCGAGCGTAAGGTAGATGTCAAATACCGAAACCGCAAGGAAAACGACGAGCCGGAAATGAGGGCGGCCGCCGAAAATGTCTTTATCTCTTTTGCCGATGTTGTGGACACGTCCAGGTTCACTCCTTTTGGCGAATATTCTTGGGCCGAAACCGCTGAAGCAACGTCAAGTGCGGGCACCAATGCAACAACTGAAGACGCAACGATCGAGTCGTCATTGGGCAACGAAACAACTACCATGACTGCGCGATCCGTGAACACCTCCTCCACAGCTTCTGGTCAAACTCCCCAGACCATCTCGGTCGTTGCGACATCGCCTCTTGTGGAACGAGCTGATCGACGTGCTCAAGAGGGCAAGCAAGTTCAGTCGATTGCTTATTCCTTTGTCGGTGGAGATGCTGCTCACCGCGCTGCCAATATCTACTGGGACCCTAGCGCTGGAGTGGACTATCAGTCGTCTGCTCGCCCTTTGTCTTTGGCAGTCGCTGGTGCGGGAATCGTCTTCACTCTCTTTGCGCTCTTTTAGAGAGGTCAAGCCAGCTTCCACAAGGATAAAATTGATAGCGTTTCGTAAATTCTAAAAACAAATTTCTTTTCAAATTTCCGATTCTTCGACGCGTTCGGAAGACCGGGCCCTCTTTTGATATCCAAAATTGCTTATCATGATGATGTTGGGTGATGCTGTCGCTGTTGGATCTTGTTGTTTCTTTTTTCGCGGCGCAAGTTTCGGAAAGCCGACAAAACGTCATACTACATATCTCCATGAGAGTGAGTTGCATGCAACGGTCGTCTGTGACAAAATTTGAAAAGCACTATCAAATTATTGAGTGGAGAATTATACTCCGAGTGGTCCGTTCGCGGAGTATCCCGATTTACTATGGTGATTGAATACCGATCTTCGATCGGTATCCGATGTGCCGCGCAACGGTCGGTGCGCTCTACACCACGAATGAGAATCATCAATCATTTCGGACGTGATGGATCGTGCATCTTTAGACGTTTGCTGCACCTCATTGTCACTTCACAATATCTTCCTAAAATACAAAAAGGACAGCTATACATTATAGACTACCGTAGTGTGATCATTACCATATACAGCATAACACAAAGATGAAGATTGCATCCGCTTACAACCTGTTTATTACATCGCTATGTGTTCTCCCATCTGCGCATGCCGCCGTTCGCGGACGATCTCTTGTTCGTGGGGTTGCCGCCCCGTCGAATCAGCACCGTCTGTTGCAGGACGAGCCCAAGGATGGAGAAGAAAGCAAAGGAGGAAAGAAGGAGTCTCCGCTTGCCCCAAAGAAACGTGATTGCAAATTGAGTAAGTGCCTCGTTAGAACGATGAGTATCCGATCGCCGTCACAATGTCCTAACGCTCGCTTTCATCGAAACAGGACAAGAAGGAGAGAATGAAGTCTCGTTCAAGTGCAGAGCCAAAAGCGACGACGAAAATACAAAGATCAGAGATGAGATTGATTATACCGTAGGAACCTCTGAGAAGGGTGTCATGGTAAAGATCAAGTACGAGCAAGAAATCAATGTCGACGACGAAGAAAAAAGGAACCAGTGGTGACAAGCCAGAAAAGGGTGATAAAGACAAGGAAGGAGAAGGGCCGCCGGAAGACGGCAAACTGGACGAGCCACCTGTTGATGGAGGGACAACCGAATCACCTCCTGGAGAAATCTCTGATCCGCCTGTCGAAGGAGAAACAGTACCACCTTTTGAGGAAGGGACGCCCAGTCCATCGGTCGAAGGAGTACCTAGCCAGGGTCGACGTGCTCAGGAAACCAAGCAGGAGACGAAAACTCAGTTCGAAGTCATCTACGACAGCATCATCGAATATACAAAGGGTGAAGGGTCCACCACGGGTGAGGCCTACGACTGGGAGAATGATGTTGTTCTTCAGACTATTAGTCTTAACACGTGGGATGTCATGTCAGAAATCGATTCCAACAATCAGACATCATCATTCAGCGTGACCAGCCCGGATGGAACCACTACGTTCACCTTCACACTAAATCAAGCCGCTATTGGCGAGAGCGCAAGTGCCAACAAGATGAAGATCGATTTCGAGCTAAATAACTTTCCATGGACAAGCGATGAAAGTTTCGTTGCGTTGCTTTCGACGGTCGAAACCGAGCGTAAAGTAGATGTCAAATACCGAAAGCGCAAGGAAAAAGATGGACCGGAAATGAGGGCTGCTGAAAATGTTCTCGTCTCTTTTGACGATGTTGCGAATACGACTAGCTTCACTCCGTTTGGCGAATATTCCTGGGCCGAGACGGCTGAAGCAACACCCAGTGAGGGTAGCAGCGACCCGACAAATACTACCCCAAATGCAACAACTAGTGAAACAGCGACCGAGTCAAACGCTACCATGACCACACGTTCGGCCAACATCACCTCCACGCCCCAGACCATCACGGTCGTTGCGACATCGCCTCTTGTGGAACGAGCTGATCGACGTGCTCAAGAGGGCAAGCAAGTTCAATCAATTGCTTATTCTTTTGTCGGTGGAGATACTGCTCACCGTGCATCCAATATCTACTGGGACCCTAGCGCTGGAGTGGACTATCAATCGTCCGCTCGCCCTCTGTCTTTGGCAGTCGCTGGTGCGGGAATCTTCTTCACTCTGATTGCGCTTCTGTAGAGTTTACATCTGCTAATATGACTGTTCTGTTCCCGGAAAAACTAATTGTCTATAAAATCTAAATGAGACGTTCTTTGGCTATAAGATACTTCAATCTCGAAACAAATAACCTATTCCTTCAATCAAACATGCTCGTATCATACATCAACTTCGAAGCTATTATGGCCCCATTCTTGATACGGGCAACGATATTATCTCTTATTCTTGACAAATTAAACTGATCTTGTACTCATTTCCTCGGAACCTCTGGCCTGTTTTCTTGACGAGTGAGGTAATAAAAAGACCGCGCGACATAGTACAGAATATCAGAATCTGTTTCGGCGGCATTCCCTAAACACGTGAAGTCGCATTCTTCTCGCCTTTTCGCTTCTGCGCGTTGTGTTTTGCAATAGGCCTACGGCATAGGGAGAGTCTGATTTGATTTCAATTTCCGCCGAGTTCGCATTTATATCTGAAAGCCAAAGTCGAGCGATGCCGAGCATGACACGCGTACAAGCTGCAGCGTGGGCGACTGGGCCGAATGTAGTGATATCCCAAGATCATTGTTTTCTGATCTTCTAGTAACCGAAACGTACGACCGCTCCATATATTATCAGAACATTTCCGCCAATCTTTGATGGACCAGCTGGAAACATGCAGGGCCATCCCACCGGATCTTTGTTACCCCGAACAAGTTGTTTCGGTGGATAAGCATAACCAGCAACGTCAACACAAAGACGGTTCAGCTGCTGCTCGCTTTCTTGAAGCGACAACGACGCATGACGTTGTCTCTTATCTTCCTGCAGGATCTCACTCGTGATACTGGTACGCTTAGTTGGCTTAGCGTCCCAGTAAACAAACTGATGGCCTCGAACAGGTCGTTTTTTCCGAATCATTCGACATATATGCCCATGGCTCACCTCAGCATACCTAGCGGCTTCGGCAACCCCTACAAAACAGATTCAATTTCCGATGAATCCTTTTTTTACAGCAAAACACGCGTTTGTTTTGTTTGGGCCGCATTAGAAGGCTCTACAGCGTCACTCAGCGTCACTTCGTCCGTGGAAAGCTCTAAACATCGACGAACTCGCTTATCCAACGCGTCGGGAGAACTAAGTAACAATGCAGGATTCTTTTAACAGCCAACACTCCATCGGATCCTGCCTGTTCTTGAAGAATGGACATTTTCAGTTCAAGAGTCTTCATACTTTGCAACATAATCCAGGTACGACCTTTACAATGACAAAGCTCGTCGTCAGAAAGCGTAAGCGTTTCCCTCAAAATTGAAGCTTCAGCAAACGATTTGTCTTCCAGTTGCTCGGCAACAATTGTGGCACTTTTGTTGCTAGAAGATCACATCAGCCAGTGTCATATTTCGCAATATTGCACAAATGCTTGTGCGGATGGAGCGAGCTTCTTTTCCAGCGAAAAGGTCCACACGACCGGCTGCACTACGGTCAACTCTACCAGGTCGACTGCACTTATATTCAAATCATTTCGACCTTTGGTCTGAAGTTGGCATCAATTTCGCGTTGCAGCAATGCAGGCATTTTGAGCCAACACAATCTTAACTGAGATGCCGTGAGACCGACGTCGAACCTCCAAAATCAATGCGTTGTTGCATCGTGCTAGTCGACACAAAAAAAGACGGGACTTTTCCAGCAGTATCTACCGGAGTTGATCGTAAGTTGTCAAAGTAGGGTGTGCTAGAACATGGTTGGTAGGTGCCAAGGTCGCAGCTGAAGCCTTCCTGCAAATAATGGAGCACATCCGGACGCAACTAACTCTGCACTCGCCCTTTGATATCCCAGTTAGGATCCAGTGTCGGCTGTAGAATTGCGGGAAACGAATGAAGCAGCATTTTTCTAAGGAACCCAATCCCATCCCTTCCAGTGCAAATAAGCCAACGCAATTATTTCTGATGAGGAAGACCCCGCCAACCAAGCTTCCATCCTATTCTCTGTCATTAGGACCACCTCTGGGGAGTCTCTTTGTACAATTGGGAGAGCGCTAGATCGACAGACGGCGCAACGGGGACTTGGAGAAGGCGCAAGACGAATTGTGGTACCACTTGCAACGCATGGGATACTTGGGATACTTGGGACAATATCAAGCCACATCCACAGCCATGATGTGATAGTTGTACAGGCCAATCAATATTTTCGGTGAAATTGACCATTGACAGTAACTCTGGCTCGGGTAGAGGAGCCAGCTGGAACTGAATCCGTTCGCGCAACTCATGCGCCGGGTAGTACTGGAAATCGGGCCACTGATCGAGTAGAGAGTTCGCCTGACTGCAAGTCCACTCAAGAGTTTCATGCAAAACGTTCATGATCTCGATTTTGTTCTCCGACACATTCATGGCCTCCGTATTCAAAGGATATGTGGAAATATCAAAGTCGGAAGTACCCGCAATAATGGCAATCGGTTTTACGGGAAGCAATGTAGCCCTTGAGTATTGCTGAAGAGCTTGATCGAGCCAGTAATAACTTTGAATCGCGACTCCATTCACTTCAAGATTATGACGCTGAAAATTGTGCGAGTATCGAAGCGTGACGTTAGACTGAAGCGCGAACTCGTCGGACGTGACCGCCAGAGAAAGCGGGGAATATGTACGAAGAGAATGACTCCAGCCGATCTTGGCTAGAGGAAAGCATCGAGCTATCTGAACGAGAAGAAAACAAATTGCTGGGACGCGTCTCATTTTAGTCCTTGTTGTTATCATTTCATTTCATTGAAACATTGAAGCAATAGTGTAATGGCTTTGCAGCGGCGAGACGCAAAAGGGAGGTTTGCATGAAAATCCTCGGGTTGAGCCCGTTGCGACACAGTTCGTAAATTCACACGGAGTATCACTTCCTATTCTCTAGACGACTCTAACTGTGATGACATTTAATTGAGTCAATCATCGCCTGGTCGCATCATACATCAACTTAGCAGCCGCTTTGGCCCCATTCCTTATAAGGGCACCCGCTTTGCTACTTCCAAGTGAAAAACCAAAATGCACTTGTACTTGCGTCCTTTACTTTCTGACAAGTTTTCTTGACGAGTGAGATAATAAAAGACCGCGCGACAGTGTACAGAATGTCAGGATTGGCTTCGTAGACATTCGTTAGACCCGTAAAGTCGCATTCCTCTATTCTTTCCGCTCTTCCCCAATCCAAGAGCCGAGTTGTATTTTGCAGTAAATCCAAGACATAGCTAGAGTCTGACTTGATCTCAATTTCCACTGCATTTGCATCTGTATCCGAAACCCAAAGTCGAGCGATGCGGAGAGCTTCATGACACGCGTACAAGCTGCAGCGTGGGCGACTGGGCCGAATGTAGTGATATCCCAAGATCATTGTTTTCTGGCCTTCTAGCAAGCGATATTTACGACCACTCCATAACTCAGAACACTTTTTCCAACCTTTGATAGACCAAGTGGAAACATGCAGAGCCAGCCCGCCGGCTCGCTTCCTACCCCGAACACGGGGCCCTGGGGTAGGCATAACCAGCAACCTCAACACAAAGACGGGCCAGCTGTTGTTCGCTTTCTTGAAGCGACAACGACGCATGACGTTGTCTCTTATCTTCCTGCAGGACCTCACTTGAACTACTTGCATGCATTGTTGGCTTAGCATAAACAAATTGGCGGCCTTGAACAGGACGCCGTTCTCGAAGTATTTTATACATCCTGGACTGACTTAACCCCGCGTACTTAGCGGCTTCCGCAACTCCTACAAATTCAGTTTCAATTTCCGACGAATCGTTTTTTAGCAAATACACGCGTTTGCCAAAGGATGCTTTCCGTTCTCCGATCCAGTTAAAAGGCTCAATGCCGTCACTTTGTCTGTGGAATGTTCTAAACATCGACGAACCCGCTTATCCAAAGCGTCGGGAGAACTGAGTAACAATGAAGGATTCGTCTTAACGGCCAAAATACCATCGGATCCCGCCTGTTCTTGAAGAATGGACATTTTCAGTTCAAGAGTCTTCATACTTTGAAACATAACCCAGGGCACCGCCTTCACAATCTTACAAAGTTCATCGTCCGAAAGCGCCAGTGTTTCCCTCAAAATTGAAGCTTCAACGAAAGATTGGTCTTCCAGTTGCTGCAAAGCAGCTGTGGCACCTTCATGGTTAAAAAACCATAATCAGCAAGTGTCATATTACCGCAGTATTGCACAAATGCGTGTGCGGATGGAACAAGGTTCCTCTCCAGCGAATAGGCCCACGTGACTGGATGTGATACGGTCAACTCAACTAAATCGTTTGCGCTTATGTTCAATTCATTCCGAAAGAAGGATAGTTTTGGCTTCAAATTGTCATCAATACTGTATTGTAGCAATGATGGCTTTTCAAGCGCACACGATTTCAGTTGAGGCACCGTGAGACCGACATTGAACCTCCAAAATCGAGACGCTGTTGCATCGTACTCGTCGACACCCCGAAGAGACTGGGCATTTCCAGCAGTATCTGACGGAGCTGATCCGAGTATAGCTCGAGCGATTTCTGCAAAAGTCCATATTCCTCTGAACCATTGCCAAATCGTAGCTTGTTAAACTGGGATGTGTCCGAAACATGGCCTGTAGGTGCCACGGTCGCAGTTGAAGCCTTCCTGCAAATAATGAAGTACATCCGGACGCAATTGATTCCGCACTCGTCCTCTGATATCCCAACTCGGATCCAGCGTCGGCTGTAATATTGCAGGAAACGCATGAAGCAGCATTTTCGAGCCAACCCAATCCCATCCTCCCTTCCAGTGCAAGAACCCCAAGACGATCGTTTCCGGAGTGGACGTTCCCGCCAACCAAGCTTCCATCCGATTTGCTACCATGTTGACGACTAACGAAGGTGTCTCTTCGTACAATTTGAGAAAAGCTCGATCGACAGATGCCACAACAGGGACTTGTGGAAGCCGCAAGACGAATTGTGGAACCATTTGCAATGCACGGGATAGTTGAGACAACGACATGCCACCTCCGCGACCATGACGGTACAATTGGACCGGCCAATCAATGTTTTCGGTAAAATTGACCTTTGCAAGCAGGTCGGGATCGGGTAAAGGAGCTAGCAAAACTGAATCCGTTCGCGTAATTCATTCGCCGGATAATACTCGAACTCGGACCACTGATCGAATAGAGTGTTCGCTTGAGTCAAAGTCCAGTCAAGATTTCCGTGTAAAATATCCACAATTTCGACTCTGTTCTCTTTCACATTCATAGGCTCTGTTTTCAAAGGATATGCAGAACGATCAAAGACACAAGTGCCTGCTATCATGGCAATCGGTGTTACTGGAAGTAACGTTGCTCTCGGATATTGCTGAAGCGCTTGATCAAGCCAGGAAAAGCTCTGAATGACAACCCCATTCTTCTCCAATATATGACGCCGAAAGCTGTGCGAGTATCGAACTGTTACATTGGACTGAAACGCCAATTCCTCGGCAGTGATGGCCAAAGAAAGTGGGGATGATTCGGTGCGCAAAGAAGAACGTCTCCAGTTGGCGATGGAAAGCATTGCGCTATTTGAATGAAGAGAAAGCAACATAATGCTAGGACACCTTTCATATTTTTGTTATTTCATTGTAGCGTTTGAGTAAACGCATTCATTACCAACTGACTATTGTTCCATTTTTGTTGTGCTCGCTGCGTTGCGGTTTGCGAGGCTTTCATTTTTTTCTTCCTCGAAAATTTCAGTCACGAAATGTGAGTAACGGTAGATCCATAAGTGAATCATGAAGATCATGTCCGTCCGGTTTCGGCGGTTGAAACGACGAAAAAGACCGCCTGCGATGAGCTTGTGACAGCGACTGCATTTGCAACCAACCTAAGTAAGGAACAAACGTTTCTACAAGAAGATTGTTGTAATCAGAGCTGAAGCATAGCTAGGAAGAAGGATAATCCGCAACAAAAAATCAGCTGAGCTTTACTGCGGAAAGAACAGTCATGGCGCCTCCGTCTCGACGTTTCTCTTTATGCATTTTGAAACTCCTCCTATTGTGGACTGTTTGGGAATCAAATGCTCTGATAATGCCTGCTGCTCGTCCGAATAGTCCCCGAACTGTATCTATTTCGAAGGATCGAACGCTTGTCGTTTTGTGTTCGAATCCGGACAAGAATAATGATAATAAAGCAGGAAGTGACAGCAGCAAGGAACCGCCCAAACGAAAGAAAGCCAAAAGGATGACAAAAAAGATGCAGAAGCGAAAAGCAAGATCTTTTGAAAGCTGTCGGAGAGCGCATGAGAAGCAATCAACAACCCGAAGAAGAACAAGAGAAACCAAATCTTCTCGACAAATTAAATCCGTTCAAAGCAGGTCAAAATCTTCGAAAACAGATTGACACGGCACTCACTTCCATCAAAGCGCCAGAAGAGCGAAAGTCATCCATTTACTATTTGGACGATCGTTTTACGAATTTTCAGGAAGGGACATCGGCGTCGCTTGGACGATTGGTGGAAGATGATTACATTCCGGAGGTTCTCGTCGTCGGTGCGACTGGTGAAATTGGACGACTTGTGGTCAAGCGGTTGTTGCTGGAGGGACGATCACGAGTTCGTGTTTTAGTCCGAGATTTGTACACGCAAACACTCAATATGTTGGGAACCGGGGTTACGTACTGCCAAGGAGATCTCAACAACATTGATTCTCTCGAATACGCTGTCACAGATGTCGATAAAATTATATTTTGTACCAACCCTCCGCGTGCGGATGAAGAAGAATTTCAGCAAAAGTTCCGCGACTTTATGGAAGAGAATCTAGATGGTGATCAAATAATGACTGACAGTGATGCTCTTGCAAGAAAAGGAACCGTGAGTGATCGGGAGTGGGAGCAGATGGAGTCGGTACTGGAGGTTCGCGCGCAGCTAGCCAAGCAAGTGGATTTGATTGGCTTGAACAATATTGTTCAGGCGTTTTGAACGTTCGTCATTCCGATTATGGAACATCTCAAGCGGCTAAGCGATCTCTGTTCAAGTTTCAGGAAGACCTGAAGATTTCAATCTCTTTTCCTTGGATGGGGATGGAGAAACAGGATCCACAGGAGAAGCAAGTGGCGATTTGGGATACGACCAAGACGATTTCTCTGACATTTATGATGACTTTGACGACGATGACGACGATTACGAGGAGAAATTGTACGACTCGGAAATCGAAAAGCGAAAAGATGCTTCGGTGAAGATGCAAACTCAATGGATCCGTAATCAGTTTGGACACGGTGTTTTTGTTGGCCGAGTACCGAAACCAAGTGAAGGACGGCCAGGTGGTGAAGCTGCCATTACTTCTAGTCGCTTGCGATCTCGACAGGACCCCGAAAGTGGTATTGATCTTGGAGCTGGTTTCGGTGGCTTTATTGTCCGCGTTTGTAGTGATGGTGGGACGTACGAGGCGTTTGTCCGGACTAAAGAGTATTACGAGAATGGTATCGAGTATGTGTGCCAGTTTTCCACATCAACGAAAGCGCAAACAGCAAAGAATAAGTCTCGAAATAAGTTTGCGACTGTCAGATTGCCATTCGAGAATTTCAGGCCAGTGCAGCAAAAGATAAGGTTACCAAAGACATCATCACCGCGCCTGTGTTTCAAGGAGCGATGTGCGTAACATCGGGTTTCGGTACAGGAGTTCGAGCAATCCATTGAAGACAAAGTTAGAAAGAGGAGAGTGGAGTAGCTTTTATTTAGCTGTTAGCTACATCAAGCTGTACAAGTCACAACCCGAACCGGAATTCGTATATCTCAGCGACGCTCAAATTCCTCCAGTTGTTCAAAATAACATGATTCGACACGAAGCTCGACAACTTGCGCTTGCCGGAGGTGATGATGATGCCAACTTGGTAAAACTTTTAGATGATTCTACCTTTCAAACCTTGGTCAAGAATGATGTGGGAAGGGTGAACAGTCCTGAGGAAACGTATTACAAGTATCGTGGGAGGAAACGGTCAGGAATAGCGGACTCAATTACGCAATCGCCAGGGTGTCTGGCTTTAACGAAATGCCTTCGGCAGAAGAGACCACGATTGACCTGCAACCGAGCAATGAGTATGTGACCTCTATGTCACGTGCCGAGATCGCGCAAGTATGCGTCAGCGCGGCCATGGAACCCAACGCGCTGAACAAATGCTTCTACGTCACCAAGAAGGTAGGAGCAGTGCAAGTGACAGATGCCAACATGAAAGAAAAGTTTCGAGCGCTTCCTACAGACAGAACAAGATAATTGGAGCAAAAGGATTACTTCATTAGTCTAGAGAAAAGTATACAAACTCCTTTATTTTTCGTAAAGAATCCCATTAAACTGCCCTGTTTCAAAGCAACCTTTTGGTGGAAGTCTGCTGTGTCGTTGACTGTTTCGCAACGAAAACCGGTTCGTCTTCCTCATCCGACGGAATATCTTCCCAAATCTCTTGCGTCTCCGTATGCAAATAACCCTGAGCGTCCATGGAAGTCTTTTGGACCAATTTCTTACGCCGTCTACGGCCTGAAGTACCGGTAGCGGGTTGTGCCGTCGGACGTTTCGCTTCCGTGGCAAAATCGTCCATCGCGCCCCAAACAGGCACCGCCGATTCTTTTTCCTTCGCCTCTTGTTTCTCCTCTTCTTCTTGGTTGGGCTGTTTTCGACCACGAATAATCTTCTTGCGCGGTGCAGCATCCACCTCCATGGGATCCTCGTCACTGTCGTCTTCATCGCCCACAAAATCGTCCACGCGGCCTACCTTGGAAGCCTGATTTTCCTTTTCATTCTCTTTGCTTGTTTCCTTGGCTTTTACAGTCTTGGACGAGGATCGATCCTTTTAGTTTCCTTAGAGGGTTCTTTCTTTCCTTCCTTGGTAGCACTCGGTTTTGTAGCCGCCGGAGTGCTCTTCTTTTGAAAGAAGGATTCGGCCGTAGTCACTTTCTTGACCGGAGCTGCTGCTTTACTGCGATCCAACGAAGTGACAATCGGTCGATCGGAAGACTGCGAATTGTGTTCCATCATCGGTATGACCTGTTCGGCCGGTAAAATGACATCCGTTGCGCCAGCCGTGAGATTGTGCAATTGACTGTTTTTGAGCATGTCTCTCATTTGGTCCATGTCGCGTTCGTGCGCCGTCGCCAAGGATTCCTTTTCTGTAACAGCATACATGTATCCGTCCTTTGATGCCGGGCTCTGGGAAAGCGTAAATACTACACAAAGTGTTGAGAGATTTATTTTGAAGCGAATCAAATGCATGAGAATACATTTATCTTGAATGAGGAGCTTTCAATTATACTTGTAAGACGACTTACCAGTAGTCGGAATACCACATCCCCGATAATCTTTTCCGACGTTTCTACTGTCACTCGATAGGCCGAGACACCTTTTCGTTCTTCCAGTTGTTCCAGTAACAATTGTGCTTGGGATCTTGACAACTTCAGCGACTGGCTGACGCTGGCAATGGTAACACTGCGTCCTTCATCTTCCATCCAGGAAGTTACTTCTTGCAGTTGATCTTCTGTGTATGCCATGTTTGTGTTGCGTTATGCGATTATAAAGATGGATAGCAGATATATTTAGCCGAGCAGCCTTTCCAAGTGAAGGAATCATAAAATCAGTCGCAGCATTTTCGTTTGGAAAGGCGCACGCGGTGAAGATGAGAGAAGCGGACCGGCGCAAATTCATACTTTCCTCCAACGCGGGCAGGTTCCGTTGGTACTCATTTGCAGACACAGAACACGTCCGCCGTGTTTCAGGGGCGGGCTTTGACAGTGAGAATAACTGTTGATATCGATTACCTGTACGACAAAATATGAAATAGGAGAAACGAGAAGGAAACGTGACGAAGTGACGACCATGAGAGAAGAGATAAGGTCGGCTCTTTTATAATTTGAAACGACTCCTTCGCAGCACACAATCTGCGCACTTTACCTAGTTCATTCTAAAATTATTCCATGCAATGCTCTTCCGAGCACTCTCGTTGACGAAACGACACGTTGAACGGCAAATTGTTTCTACACCGGCGCATCATTTGTTTCAAATTGTGAAAAATGTCGACGCCTATTCTCAATTTCTTCCATTTGTCACGCACTCCAAAGTGCTGCAAGCAAATGGAAATCAAATGAAAGCTACGCTTGCTTTCGAATTTCCTCCCTTCATTCGAGATTCGTACGTTTCTTCCGTTACATTCGATCCAGATCGCTTTCATGTGGACATTGTGAGCATTGAAAGTCGTTTGTTTGATTCCTTGCAAAGCAAATGGCGTATGCACTCGTTGGCGGACGACAAAACACAAGTATCACTGGAATTGCAAGTCACGAGCAGTGATCCGTTATTAGCGACTTCACTGGACTTTCTCTTGCCGCAAGTGGGGAAACAACAAGTGGCTGCGTTTCAAGAACGGTGTCGGCAAGTGCCCATGTCGCCGCCGGTCGAGAGGCAAGGCGAATTATCATGATCCAGTTGTGCTATAAAAATCTGTCAATCACTAAATACTCGCCAGAGCAAAATATCGATAGCTCTAATTGTTCTTATTTTTATGAAAAAATCGTTTCTATGATTCACACGGCATTACAATCGAATTGACATTCAACCGTTTACGGCTCTCCTCGAGCAATTCGCGTAAAAGTCTCGATACAGTACATCCATTTCGCGATGCAGCGAAGTGACTTTTCCATCCTTCCATTGCTCCTTCATGGCAGATTCTGGATGTGGTGCGTGCACGAGAAATCCTTGCGGCGGTAGAACGGCAAACGAGAATCCCAAAAGCGGACATGTTGCACGTGTTGAATTTTATTCTTCCCGTACCCATGAAATCGTTCATCGTAATACGGGACAGCGTTGTTTGCACACCAAGGTAACACTAGATAAGGCTCGTAGCGCAAGGAATCAAAACATTCGATGGCGTGCAACGCCATGTCGTTTTGTTTTCTGCGTTCGTACAACCATTCTTTGGAACGCGTCGAGGAATGACCCTCGGGATTGTTGTTGGACTGAAAGACGCGGCAGTCATGTGTATGTACACAGGTTTCTAGTTCCTCCATTGTATGCGGAATAAAGGAGCTGTTGGTTTGCAAATACTGGAGGCAGTCGTCATGACTTTCACAGTCCATAATTCGTTCAAAGGCAGGAATGACCAAGGCTTGTCGAGACTCGAGTGCGGCCAGATTTTGTACAATGGCTTGATCCAGTCCTGCCGAAGGGACAAAATCGGCATCGACGACTAGAACATGACTCGTGGCTACAGCCTCCAATCCCAAATTTCGCAAGAGATTGACCGGATAATCCGACGGAGATTCGGTCAAGTGATACAGAATCCACAGTGTGAGGACAGTCGTACGAATCGACCAACTCAGAGTAGTCGGAGGCATCCTTCTCCTCGAGCGCTACAACCACAATCATGGGGACGAGTTCCAGCGCCGACACGTTTCTTGTAGGACAGGTAGACGCAGCAATGTCGTTTGCAGGACAAGAGTGACGTCCTGAAGTGTTTGTTTCGGGCAATGCGGCCTACGATGATCGGGGTTTGCAGACTGCGAATCGATTTGCTGTTGCTATTCAAATCCTGTTTTGAATTCCGATGATAGAATTGGGGGTACATTTGAGCTAAATATTCGGACCGACTGGGCAGTGGTGGTGTTGGCGGCATGCGTCGTACAACATGACGAAGCGCTTCCATCCGCGCCAGACTCTCGGGTGAATACGACAGGTGCAGCAGCAAATCCGAGCCCCGCAGTATTGTACTTCCATGTGAAGATACCTTTTGAATCATAAAATGAAGAAACGGCCACAGGACATGGAGTATAGCAATATAAGTCAGCACCAAGAGTATAATGAGCATCCGCGATGGCGACGAACAAAAGATTCGTTGCCAGAGTGGGTAATCGCGGTGTATTTTTCTCCTCCTTCGACCTTCTGGATAATATTGACCTCCGTATAGAAAATTAGAGTGCCCTTGCTTCTTCCAAGCTGGTGTCGGAGGTGTGCCGTTGTTCAGTGGTAAGATCGATTGATCCGTCTGTCGTCTTCGAAAGCGGGCGGCGGAACCGGTTGTTGTAGGATTCGACCGAGGAGATGGAGTCGGCGATATAGATCTCGAATCTTTCGATCGTTTCGAGGACCGAAAGAGATGCATGGTTGATTATTAGAATATAATGAACACGACAGCAATTGCAGCTGTTAACAACACAAAAATGAAAATGCTGCTTTTTGTGGCGTCTGGCTCGGACCGCGGTTCTGCATTTGCTTTTCCAGGACCGTGCGGGAAACTGTACACAATACCAGTAGGACGCCGTAGAGAAATGTACCAAAGCAGAGGTGCGTTCCCGCACCTTCCAGGACTCACTCGGAATTCATGACTCGGGATGTGCACTCCGAGTGTTCTTCGGTATCTTTTGGGCAGTACTTGATGTCCGTACATTCTACGTAGTTTCACGTCGTCACAACACACAACGTGAAGAAATCTTTTGATTTATTGTCGGCGGATCGGTTTCATCGATAGCTGCTAAATACACAGACCTAAGGTTCTATTAACTCGATTATATCAACCTCTATACTTCAATTCAAAAGAATGAAACTGCTCTTTCTGTCCTTCGTGTGCGCAGCACACGCGTTCCGCCCCCCATCTCCTCCTCGCAGCAGCCCATCACTACTACTTGTTCTTGACGCGACTCGACGAGATGTCCTGGCCGGTTCCGTAGGAGCTGCTGTCGGCTCACTTTGGCCATCCATTTCCTTGGCAGCCGACTACAAAGACGTGGCCAAAGACATTGAAGCTCTCGTCAAAGCCGATCCGGACAAAGGCCCGACGTTGGTGCGATTGGCGTGGCATTCGTCGGGGACGTATGACAAGGTATCCAAAACGGGTGGATCGGGCCAAGGTACCATTCGATTCTCAGAAGAGCTCGCACACGGGGGCAATGCTGGATTGAAAGGCACGGCAGTGCAGTGGCTCGAACCCATTCATGCCAAGTACAATGGTCTCATTTCTTACGCGGATCTGTACACCTTGGCAGGAGGTGAGTGTGATGGAACTCTTGAGTGATCTGATAATTGTTTGCCTCCTTATACTCACAAATCTTGATATATACTCTAGTCGCCGCGATTCATGCCATGGGAGGTCCGGTCATTCCTTGGAGCAGTGGCCGTGTCGATGCACCCGATCCGTCGGCAGTGACACCCGATGGTCGTTTGCCGAATGCTGACAGCGGTCCCAAAGGGAGTGACCCATCGGATGCTGCGCACGTTCGGGCAGTCTTTAATCGCATGGGCTTCAATGATCAAGAAATCGTGGTGTTGAGTGGTGCTCATGCGCTTGGGCGCTGTCACACGTAAGTGTCTTTGAAGAAAGGCTTGGTTTTGTTATATTATTGATCATCCGCTCACATATCGCTTCTTGGGTTCCACAGCACTGCCAGTGGCTATGATGGACCATGGACACCGACTCCCACGACTTTTAATAATTCTTACTTTACTATATTGAAGAATCTAAAATGGGTGCCTAAGGAATGGGATGGGCCGTTTCAGTATGTGAACGTACCTGGTGGAAGGCTGATGATGTTGCCTTCGGATTTGGTTCTTCTCCAGGATAAAAGTTTCAAAAGTATGTGGATGTCTATGCCGGAGATGCTAAGAAATTCGACAAAGATTTTGCCAAGGCATTTCAGACGCTGGAAGAATTGGGCACTTCTGGTCTGACTCCGACTGCGTGGGTCTAAACAAACGCAAGAATTGATTGGAACGATCAGAAATTAAGAGCCGAAAATAATAATAGTCTATTCCAGGAATGCGTGATCTATTCAACTCTTTTAAAATACACTTGAAGGAAATTTATTACGAGGGTTTGTTGACACTACCAAAACTCCAGTCATTCATCCATCATCTACGATCAGTACATGGGACTCTTGGCATGTCGAATCTTCACCAGTGGTTCTTGCGCAAATGGCCAAGGAGACAGCTCAGCCTCCTTGTACATCGTCACGTGAGTGACTGGCTTGTTGCCGATCGTAATGCTTCCATCTGGTTTTACTTGCATACCATGTTGGCACTCTCCCGATTCGCAAGTTGCTCCTCCATGACCCACATGACTTCGTTTTGGCCATTGGAACAGATCGCCATGCCATTCTTTATACGAAAGTAAGATTCTTTGTTGCAGGAAAAGAAATTCAAACCGCATTCCCGCAACCAAATATTGGGAGAGACGAAATTGCCTCGTTGAATGGGAGCCGAAATATAGAGATGAAACACCTGCAGTCCTACCCCAACAGAGCAATGAGGAACATTGTGAGCGGAATGCTGTTGCCTCTGGATTTTGTCTTGGGAGGGATTGCGCTTCGCACATCTGGAATAGTCTTGCTTGTCGCGTCGTCTTTCCAATCGGAGGAATTGATTCCGCTTGCTTTGAGCTGAAAAATTGTTATTGAGTCGGACTGACCAGAAAACTATATAATCAACGAGAATGCAAATCTTACCATTTGCGTCACCTTGGTATCCGACAGAATCGGCGTCGCAAGTCGGACACACTCCCTCGCCTTTAATCCTTCGGGAATGGCAACCAACACTTCATTTCCCGTACAAAAGGTCAACAGCGTTTCTGTGGCCGCCTTTTCTTTCGCGTCGGGTCCGCAAATCGCAACGTACTTTTGCTCGCGCAGGGCTTCTTCGGTTACCGAGACGGGAATCTGCACAAGAATATCGTTCACGGTTGCTTTCAAAGAATCAAACTCGAGCTGCAACAACTCAAATCGACGAGTCAGTGGGTCCATCAATAGCAAGACTATTTTCAACAAAAAAGGTTTTGCTTCTTCGACAGTCTGACGAGTCATAACCGAACGATCTTCGACGTCAACGTCATACACCGTATCGCCTTCGTCAAGTGCTCTTGGCTTTTCTTGAATACTCTTCGTCTCCTTTTCCAAAGTCTTTTATTCTTGCTTCCTTTCAAAAGGCCACGGATCCGTTTGAACGATTTTGATTTTCGAATACCAGTAGAAGCATCACCACTTTTCTTTGATCCAAAGAGACCACGCTTTTCTTTCTTTTCTTTCTTGTCCGACATTTTGCTGATCTCTTTTCTTCTTCTTCTTCTTCTTCTTCTATCGGATTGAATTAGTTATTATTCAGTAACAACAAAACAGGAACCGTTGCAAAGGAACATTCGTGTCTTTTTTATGAATGACTGCGATGCTGAAAATTTCGACGGTTGGGTTTTTCCTTTTTCCACATGCCGCTTGGCGATGGAGGAGATTTCTGCAACTGTGGAGGTATTGTCCTAACGGTCATTTGTTGTCTAGCTATGGAATAAGTTATTCACTCGCGCAGTTACAATTCGTTAAATAAAATCTCGTGAGAGCCGGTCATCCTTCTTCCGGGTTCTCCCTCGTCTGAAGCGGTTCTGAAAATCAAAACTCTCGTTCAACCGGACGCCAAAGCGAGTCTTGAGTTGAAACAAGCTTTGAGCGTCATCAAAATGAGCTTGAAGCATTCGTTCTCGCTGACGTGGTTTTGCCAGTACGACAGTGACCAGTACTTTGTAAAGAATAGTCATGCTCGTTTTGAGCACTTTGCCGCCTTACGTCACCAATTGCACGAGCAAAACCTCACTCGCTTGCGTTCTCGATCTCGTTTGACAGCTGCTCGTTTTGCAACAAGTCTCACCCTCTCAATCGACGACAACATACCTGTTGCTTATTTTTATTACCTTCAAAACTCCTTTTTCAAAATGGCGCTCCTTCGATCGTTCGCAGTTCTTGCCTTGCTCGCTGTTAGCTCTGTGAGCGCTTTCGCGCCCGTCCAGACTTCTCGTCCGGCTACCGCGCTCAACTCAGCGCGAAGCGATGAAGTCGCTCGCAAAGCCATGGCTTCAGTCGTGATGGCTGGTTACTTAATGTCCAACATTGTCGCGGCGGCCCCTGCCTTTGCCTGGGATGGAGATTTTGGATCCTCGCAAGTCATTGCAGGCCGTTCGGGTGGACGATCGGGCGGACGTGCTAAAGCGCCGGCTCGAGCCCCCACCCGTGTTGTGGAACGCCAAACGACGATTGTTCAGCAGCCTCCTGTGATCGTGTCTCCTGGATACGGATACGGCTATGGATACAACCCGAATGCTGGCCTTGGTTTGGCTTTGGGCATCAATGCTATCGGCAGCATCGGCGAGGGAATGCGCGAATATCGCCAGGAAAGTGAAATTCGCGATACTCGATCGGAGCTTCAGCAAGCCAAGATGAAGGAGGCTGAGCTTGAAATGCGCTTGCGTCAATTGGAACAGCGTGCTCCTGTCCAGCAGTAAGATAATCATTAACGACTCTGTAGGATATGCTTCATAGCTGGATTTGTTTTCGTTTGTATCATTTCGCTTGTACTCGAGATTGCTTTCAATTACATAGTATTAGTCGCTAGTAATTGATTCAGAATGTAATTTGCTGAGAAGATTTTGAGGACTAGTTGAGTATTACGATTATTAGTTGTAGAGCCTTGAAACTCAGGTCGAATGAATTTGAAAATCTTCTCTGGCTCGAGTGAGTCGCACTAAGTTTAAAGATTGAGACTAGTCTACGAAGTTCAAAGCCTCTCTAACCAGCTAAGGCGCTTGAAATTGTTTTATATAAAGGAATGCTGTAATCGATACGGACAACTGCACTATAAAGTCAGAGACGTCGCTAGAGGATTTGTTTCATTACTTTTTTTAAAGACACTACGAGTTCCCCGATCAACAAAGACAGACCTTCAGCAGGTAAAACATTGATTACAAGAGTTTACTCTGCATAAGCACCCTCTTCAAAGTCACCCGAAATGTCTTCTTCCTCGGCAGTGGCGTCTTGGTATTGCTGATACTCGGAGACAAGATCGTTCAAGTTGGACTCGGCCTCAGTGAACTCCATCTCGTCCATACCCTCTCCAGTGTACCAGTGGAGGAAAGCCTTACGACGGAACATGACTGTGAACTGATCCGCGACACGCTTCCATGCCTCTTGGATGGCAGTGGAGTTACCAATGAATACACTGGACATGGTCAAACCCTTGGGCGGAATGTCGCAAATGGACGCCTTCAAGTTGTTCGGGATCCACTCGACAAAGTAAGAAGAGTTCTTGGTGACCATCTGCAACATCTGGTCGTCGACTTCCTTGCTGGACATGCTTCCTCGGAACATCATGGCACACGTCAAGTAACGTCCGTGACGAGGATCGGCGGCACACATCATGTTCTTGGCGTCGAAAGCCTGTTGAGTGAGCTCGGGAACAGTCAAGACACGGAAGCTCTGCGAGCTCACTGCAGTGAGCGGAGCAAAACCAACCAAGAAGAAATGAAGACGAGGAAAGGAACCATGTTGACAGCCAACTTGCGAAGATCGCAGTTAAGCTGTCCAGGAAACGAAGAGAGCAGGTGGTTCCTGCGATCGCGTTAGCAATCAAATGGTTCAAGTCTCCGTAACTAGGGTTCGATAGCTTGAGTGTGCGAAAGCAAATATCGTACAAGGCTTCGTTGTCGAGAGCAAAGCACTGATCCGCGTTTTCAACCAACTGGTGAATCGACAGGGTAGCGTTGTAAGGCTCAACGACAGTGTCAGACACTTTCGGGAAGGCACAACACTGTAGGTGCTCAAAATACGGTCAGGGAACTCTTCCTTGACTTTAGACACCAACAAAGTACCCATACCAGATCCAGTTCCTCCTCCCATCGAGTGAGTCAATTGGAAACCCTGCAACGTATCACAACTTTCACTCTCTTTGCGGATGACATCCATCACGGCGTCGACGAGCTCAGCACCCTCGGTGTAGTGACCCTTGGCCCAGTTGTTACCGGCGCCGCTCTGGCCGAAAACAAAGTTATCGGGACGGAAAAGCTGTCCGAACGGTCCGGCGCGAATCGCGTCCATGGTACCAGGTTCAAGATCCGTGAGAACAGCACGGGAACGTAGCGTCCCTCCATACCTTCATGGAAGTAAACATCAATGCGTTTCAGCTGGTTTTCGTTGTCTCCGTGGTAAGAACCGTCGCCAGCAATCCCATGCTCTGCTGACATTACCTGTGAAAAGGGAAACGATAAGCAGCGGCAAGGTGAGAGGATTATAGAGTCAAACGAAGCGATAGTAAACGCAATCGGTCAGGTTCGCCGCTTCCCCGTCATCTTTGAAGATTATAGCAAGCGAAAAGCCGGCTCAAGTCCACGGATTAGCCAAGGCGTGACATCGCGACCTCCATGGTCATTTACTTCAAAAGGAGCAAATGAAAATTGGAGTTCGTCGTTCACGTTTTTACATAGTAAAATGAACCAAACTAAATCGCTACTTATCATACCGGTAACCAGTAAGACATGAATCCCTATGCCGGGACCGTCATTACCATGGCTGCCGCCGTGGACAACGGCATCGGATTGGCGCGGCTGCTCTTTATCCCGACCTTTTCAACCATCGATAATAATCACTTACCTGCCAAAACTTGGCACCAATTTGATTACCACATTGGCCTGCCTGAATGTGGACAATTTCTCTCATGTTTGCTTTATCTGTTATGCGAAAAGATAGCTGCGCCTTGGCAAACAATGGGTTGACGATGAGCGCGCTGCTGTGACGGTCGACCAACCTCCGCTCGAGCGTGCTGTGGATCCGAAATCCGAGATCCAGCACCCATAGTCATTTCACGTGTACTTCTTATCTTAGTGTTGTTGCGCGCGCGTGCGACCAGACCAGAGACAAGATTCTTTACGTGGAACTTGGTACTGATACTTAATGATGGACTGAAACGCAGTGCCGGATGCCGTATGCCGGGATTGCGGATGTTGTGACAATTATTGATCGCGTTGGCTGAAGAGGGCTGGGCGGGTGCCATACTGTACCGTACTGTACGTACTACGGTAGTACATACCCGGTACCGGTACCGTAGTCTACCGGTACCGGTACCCGCGCCTGCGCCATTTTTGATTTTTTGCGGAGTGCCAGTCATCAATCTCTCCGATGATAATTATTTCTCTTCATTATTTATTGTTCAGTTCTACCGATGTTTTCGCTTTTCTCATTCCCTTGTCCACCAAAAAATGAATCATGGTCGTGCCATTGAAACCACAGCACATCAGGGGCGCCTATACTTTCCAACGACGATTAAGGCGTTCTCGCCGTTCGTCGTTCATACGGGTGCAAGTCGTTGGAATAGCTACAGTTTGTGTGTTGGCAGGGATTTTCTTGGGACTTTATCCAAGGGGTAGATCACCCAATTTGACCTCGGATTCAACAACAAATCGGCAGTTGTGGACACCGATTGATCCTGATTCGCCTTTGTCGCTCGAGGAACGAGCAACAACTCCTTGTGCACTCATTTTCTTCGGCCTACCGCGTGCATTCGAATCGCTCGTGCTACCTTCGGTTCGCAAAAATGTCTTGGAAACAAATCCAGCATGTGACGTTTACGTTCATTATTACAACCAGACTATGGATAAGCCAGGACGATCAGGAAAAGGTGGCCCAGTTCGACCTGGTGAAGTGTATTTGCTCGACAAATATGCATCTACAGTTTATTACAAAGGTGAGACGGAGCAAGAGTTTCAGGAGAAACGAGGAGATCTTCTTGAAATGGTTTTGACAGCGAAGGATTCACAACATCGATTGCTCTATTTTCCTTGGAAAGAAAAGACATACAGTAACGGAACCGTGGAGAATATAATCAGAATGTGGCATTCAGTCGAGTCTGCTTGGCGTTTAATGGAACGCAATGCAGACAAACAGAATATTCAATATAAAAGAGTGGCTATGTTGCGTATTGATGTCGTCTATCTGACGCCCCTTTACCTGGACGAAATTTCAGCCGAGGACACTGCCGTTGTGCCGGGCTTTGGTCGCTATCCAGTGAGTGATCGCATGGTGTATGGCCCATACGAGGCGGTTCGAGTGTGGGCTTCAGAACGCTTCGAACGGCTAGATGAGCATACGCGCTGGATTCTTGAAAACGACGAAGGTCGAGCATTGCACGCAGAAACCTTCATAAATGTTACTATTTTCCCTGCCATACGCAAAGTCCTTGGCAATCCGTTGGGCATAGTAGAGCACCCGCACATGTGTTTTCTACGAGGTCGCCCAGATGAAACAGTTTGGATGACCGATTGTGATTATAATAAAAAGCGCCCTGATGTGACTTTGCCATCCATAGAAGCTGGTATTGGAAGTATCATGGACCGTTTAGAAAGTGTTCTAGGCCGTCGCTGCGGCTGGCCCTATAGTATTGAGCAGCGTGGCTTCAAGGCGGTCAATTGTGCGCGGCACTTGAATCTCATAAGATGGCATACGAGGATTTTTAGGTGGACTGAATATTTCGTTCAAACATCGAGAAGCTGATGAAGTTCAGTTAGAATATTTTTCAAATCAGCAACGTCCTGAACAGCCCAAGATGTGTTCAACACAATATCAAGACTGCGTTCTCGGATTTTCTCGTCAGGCGACTGCCATTCCAGAAGGAAGATATAGAACTGATCTGCGGTATACGACCTCATTCGCGGATATTGGTGAGACAACATCTTAAGCAGAAATCGCAAAGGAGGTTGCTGCGATGCAGAGACGGAGAATCATGGGAGGCGTGGAGGAGCGACACTGATACATCCACCAGTGCAAAGAGTGTTTGCATATCCTTGCAATTTTTCTCTTCTAGATCGATGAGATTTTGAAGAGCTGATATCGCGTCTGGGCTTTGTAGAAGGTCATCAAAGCACTGGCGTGAAATAAGCTTGGTCATCGTCTTCAGGGCTGGCGCAATGACGCGGCGGTTAGCTCGATTTTGTGCTAGTACGACATTGAGAACCTCCCAGAGTTTCGATTGCCGGTTCATATCGCCACCCCTTGTCCACTGTAAAAGAGACGAGAATGCATGTTTACTGACGACCTCGGTAAGACCACCAACGCTTACAATGAGTCCGAGGATAACCTTATCGGCATAGGCATCGGGAACATCCTGCAACGATAAAACTTCCTGTAGACGGTCGAATGCAAAAGCCGTGTCGGTCCAGTTTAGAGGACTGGATGCTACCGATAGACCCAAAGCATTTCGAACTTCGCTTCTCAAAGCAATTCCTGGGATTGCTGGTTCATGTCCGAGTATTCTTGCTAGGGCATTACCGGCATATTTGCGCACCACGTCTAATTTTTCTGCAAGCTGCTTCAAAATGGCCCCAACTATACTCGTAGAGTACCCTTGTGATAAATGTTCCGTCAGCTCAGGATCGTCAAGCGAAAGTATAAGAATTTCCACCATCCTTCGATCGCCGCCATGCGGCACCAGGACCAACATCACCTCTGCGATCTGTTTTGTAATCTTCGAGAGCAAGATGAAATGCATTCAAAACTTGAAGAGTCAAGCCAGTGTTCATGGTGATAGTCGGATAACCAGTATCTGTTTTGGCATTGCAAAGCGACGAGTGCTTCACGATCCGGCACAAAGACCAAATTGCGTTTCTTCGCGTTTCGGCGTCGCCTTCACCACCTACAAGGGCCGTGTGCTTGGACGACTCGATCAGACACGAAATGACACCGCTGAGAACTGCACCTGATGGAGCGACGAGTTTCGGGGTAGAGAACCGAGCGCAAGAGTATACCCTCTGGTAGCAGCTGGGTTTTCGCTTGAAGAGCACGCCTGAGTAAATTTTCCGACAACACGATTGTGTAATCTATCCGACGGTCCTTGCTCACCGACCGGGAAGTATGCAATCAAAAGTTGATTGAGCGCATCACAGGCGTCTCGTTGGATGCATTCGGACGGGTGAGGAATACACGCGTCCACAGAATCCAGCAGCTGCACTTGTTCTTTGACCGACAGACTTATTTGTGACAGCGAGATACATTTCACTAATCTGCAAACAGCTGAACGCATAATCTCACCCCGCGTCCTCGATAAAGCCGTTTCTTCTCAATGCTGGCGACCAAGCCCTTCAGCTCAGCCAGGTGCTCGCAGGAAAGGTGACATAGGCTTCCATTCTTCGCTAAAGCAAGTGTTACTTCAGCGACTCGAGAACAGCACCGTGACGCACGTGCAGATTTTTTCAAATCGAGAGAATGATGCAGCAAATCTGGGAGAACCTTCGCGCAATAATATTGTGCATCAAGATGTACAATCCGTCCAAGCGTATCAGCCGCCAACGCTCGGATAGCCGCATCCCAATGGAATAGTTTTTGGTGGTAAAGATGATTGATGATAGGTTTTCGGTACTCGGCGTAAGTTGAAACAGAGCAGGCAATCTTTGTATACGCATTCGTCCGGTTCCCCAAGGAGAAGAAATCTGCCTTCGTCAAAATATCAATCCCGTGAGGTACATTCCTTTTGACGCCCTGCAACTTCTTGGAATGCTGCACTGGCGGCTCGTCGACAATTCACCTCCCGATCCAACATGCTCGTGACAACTGCCGCATGGTTAAGCTCCCGCAAAAGGTCGTAAGACCAGCGGGTCAAAGGCCCTTCCAAACGCCCAGTAAGTGTAACAAGCAGCATCACGCACATGGGCGCCAACACTTGAGACTGAAGTTGCCGTGGACGACGACGCTGGAATCGCATCAAAATGGATCGCTTGGATCACAAACGGAACAACTTCTTCGAGCCGATGGGGCAATAGTAGACCACGACGCGCCAATTCAGCCACTGCTAAACAAGTTCCGTGCCATGTTTTATCATCATCCTGTTCCTCCGTTACCGTCTCCAGCAGTGAATCCACCACATCGTCCGCGCAAAGAGCAGGAAGTCGCTCCGTCAGGCGACCCACACCTTTGGCCGCCGACCACCGCACCACGGTAGAAGAATTTCTTAACCCATATAATACTTGACCCATGGCATCTTCAACTATGTGTGGTACTTTCCATAGCGAGTCTTCGTCATCTACGACGTCTTTTTTGGTTGAACACATCCCATTTCCGGTTGTGTTGTCGGAAGATGAAGGCAGTAAGAGTCTCTTTCCTCGTTGATAGCGCCATGGAGCAATCCGCGGAGGCAAGTGCGCCGCAGCCATGCGCGTCCACCACTTAATTAGTTGCTGTGTTATAAGTAAAGGCGGTTCCACAACTTTTCATTGTTCCCTTGTTGTTGGGGCGTCCCAATTTGCCACAAGGGCTCCCAAAAGGGAGAAATTGATCCACAAGCTGCTCACGGTCGGCTCGGGTCGTTTTCAGCATGACGTTGAGTACTTTCAAAACTCCCAACAAGGGAAACAGAGGGTTGTCGCTGCCGCCCTGTTTCGGGTATCGATAATTCAAAATAACTTGTTGTGCATGTTCCGAATACACTGACCACTGCTGGGACAATACGTCCGGACGAGAAAGCCATGAAGCCAAGCAGATGGCGGCTGCATCGCGCGTCGGTCCAGCATCGTGACACTGTTTAATTGCCAGAGAACATTTCCGACAACCACGCTTGCTCTTCTGATACCATGACTCGCACATCGAACGGAACTAGACTCAAAACCGACATCCAATGCCACAACATGTACATCGATTCCCATGAGGAAGAATTCCGTAAAGCTTCCCACACGGCAGTAATGTGTTCGTTGCGTGCGGGTAAAAAGCGGACCACATGCTTCCACCCGCGTACTTTACACAACGAATACAGAATTGACAACAAAGGCGGGCCCATATCTTCGGTGTAACTCTTGCGTGTCAGATAACCGCTGCTCAAACACTCCACCAGCTTTGGTATGGACGAGTCGAGTAAAGTAGGACACTCGAGGTATTTATCGAAAATGGTGCGAAGCTGTTGTACAATCTCCGTTGAGTCAGCGGCAGTGCTGTTGAAGCATTGTAATTTCTCAATGCTTCGAAACACATCATCCTGTTCGGCAAACAAGAGGGGCTGGCTTTGTCGGTTGTTGTTATCGTCATCGTCTGCCATATTTTCGTCTATCAAAGAGGCGCTACTCGTCTATTATGTATCTAAATGAACCATTCAGCTACCGAGACAAGGTTTTAAAAAAGAAAGGAGATGTTGAACGACAAAGGCGAAAATAATTATTATTTGAGAAATGCTTTTATTTTGCAGCCCTCCCATTTTTGTTGTTGGTTGTCCTTTTTTGTGAGGCTTGCAGCAAACATCGCAATGTTAAGGTTGAGGTTCAACGGAAATGTTAGCTAAAGCGCCTTAAAACCTAGATATACATAGCATTTATTCAACCGATTACAGGTAGGAGAGTTTTATCGTCCGCCGTCTTCAATAGATTCTGTTAGAAGCTCCAATAATTTATCCAAACCAATCGCTCTCCACATCGCTTGCCAATTATTGTCGATAGCAGGTGCATTCTCAGGTCTCTGAGCAACTCTATGCATCTGCTCTGGACTTGCTCCATAGGGATACATACCCGCTTTCTCGGCTCGAGCGTGCATCGCGCTAAGTTCTTCTTCGGTCATGACCTTGTTTCTGGACATGAAGTTGATGCCTTCAAACACTCGAACGCCGCCGCGCTCCAGACACTGGAACTGAATCGATTCAGTGTATTCTCCGGTTTTGGGGTCTTTTGTACATCTACAATGTAGTTTGGGAACTCGACACCGAATCCTTTTTTCTCGTAATATTCCCGATGGATCGCGCTCATCAACTCTTCCAAATAAAAGTAGTGCGCTCCATTGGCGACCGGGCTCTTGTCCCACGAGAGTGGCGCAGCATCCGGGGCTGGCCTTTTACGCCAAAATCATCGATCCATCCTTTGCCGCCTTCGGTTAACTATAAACAGAAAAGCAGTGAGTCACAGGCAAGTGAGGATGTAAACCATCATTCTCTTTCAAACAGACTCACCTTGATGTCGAGAGACGTGTCATACACCTCCTTGAATTGCGTCCAATCGTGAAATTTTTGTTCGTACCATAGCCCCTGATATTTGTTGATATCGAAATTATCCATACTGGATTGTCTTACGTCCTCGTATGCTGGACATCCCTTCACAATCTGACCCTTGTAGTTGTCATCTAAAGCAAGATTAAAGTCTCCGAGCCCGGCTGTTCCGTCTAAACCGGCACCAATGTAGGAGAAAAAGGCGGTCAGTACGGCGATATTCACCGCATTCCGTAACTATGTCAAGGTCATCATGAGGTTAGAACATGTTGGTTGCTACGATAGATAGTGTTGCTAGAAACGACGAACTTACATCTTTGAATCTCATAATGGCAAGAATGACCACTGCATTTCCTGCAAGGAAAGAAAATGGCACCAAGTTTCCAACTAATGGACCAGGACTTCCGTGAAGGACATCACTCAGATACAAAATGGGCTGCAAGAGAGGGTGCCCGACTGCGAAAAAGATCCAGAAATTGATAGCTGCCCAAAAGTCAGCAGGATCAGCAATGTTCGCTTTCATTTCGGACACGGAACGGAAGAAATCAACCCATGCGCCTGTGTGACTCAAGACCGAACCGATACCAACAACCGCGGCAATAGTTGTAAGAATATTGTCTGGTAGAGCCAACTCAACATCCCCGGTAGATTCGGCGAGAGTGGGACTTTTGGTTCCAGAAATGACTTCCAGCAGCTCAACAAAAGCATCGGCAAATTTCCCGCTAATCTCGTCATTGACCATAGGTGAAACGGGATGGAAGGTCAACTCAATTTGCCATCTACCGTCATGCAAGACGCTTGATAAAGACATCCCGATTGAACTTGCGAAGATGCAAAAATATATCCTCAACTTGGTAACGCCCATGCCGGCTCTTCAACGTGTCACTTTTATTTCCGAAGGCAGACTGGTTCTCAAACACTCCAATATTGGCTATTCCGGCACTGTAGGCTCGGCCTTTTGTATCTTTGGATTGAGCTGTCAAATAAACTAGATTGTTCAAATCGGCAATGGTCATGGCAAAGTCGAACACTCGAACAGCTTGTTCAGGTCCACCCTTCTTAATAAATTCGTTTGTCTGCTTTTTCCCTTCTCTTGCCAGAGCCCACACTAGGTCAGTGTCTTTACCAGCGCGTACTCTTTCTCCAGATCGATCTTTCAAAGGCCCGTGCATAAGATCCATCGATCCTGCCATACACGCGACCGTTTCGCCTTGATCGAGCTGTTTCCCAAATCGACGCATGTCCAAAGACTGTAATATTTTGTAGTTGCGCTTGTGAGTATCTCTGGACCCGTCGCCGATGAAATCAGTGGCGGTCAAGGTCACAGCAGCCGTCAAGACATTCGTCACGGACACACCATTGGCTCGACACTGCGCGAGCAACGCAGCCGTGGTCTCTGGAGACAAGGATCGAAATTGTACGCTTGATTTACGTAGCTCGGTATCCGTTCCTCCGGCGGTTTGTCCAGAAATGATTGTCAGCGCGCCGAGTGTGTTGTCACTGTTACTACTTTTCGACGAATCGGGTAAAATGACTGGATTCTTCCATTCCTCTGCCGCCTTGCTCGCAACGTATTGGATTGTGTCGAAAGTCACACCACCCGCTTGTACATCGGACCATCTTTGTTTCATACCCAAGACAGAGTCTTCCAATGCAATGGGCATGCTTTGCGGCTGCAGAGGCACTGTCTCTCCGTTTTCGAGTGCCACTATTTTCCGTAACAATTGATCGACTAGACGATTGACACTACTCTGATCGGAAATGGCATGATTGAATGCAAACAGCAAGGCACATTTTCCCGATTTTGTCTCTCTGTAAAGTTCAAGCTTCCACAAGGGCCCAGTAGTTACATTGCACCATGTTCCATCGTCGAGATTACGAGCAAACGCACTCTGCCAACTGATTTCCAAATCATCTGTATCGACTATTTTTAGAACAGTGCTGGCTGTGAACGGCGAATCCACCTGAAATCGCATCGGATTTGGTTCGCCCTGCCGAATAGATTGTAATGCAAAAACAATGAGAGGAACCCTGCTGATTATCGACACACGCACACTTCATACTCTCATCATACCTTTCGGACCATTTGAAGCAAATCAATTCGCTTCTCCGGTTCCCCGTCCCCAACAATTTTGGCTCGTAACAAAGGATGCGTCTGCATGACATAATCGAGCGCTTGCTGGAGTATTTTCACATCCGGAGTGGCCGACCATACAGCACACGCAACATGATTCATGGAAGGAAATGTTTCTTTGCTCAAACTGTACTGCCGTGGCGCCATGAGTAATTCCTGTGAACCCAAAACGCGTGTAGCTGTTGTTTCCTCAGACGATGCTTTGCGTATTACGGTCTTGTCGGCAAAGAAGAACGAAGATTTGGTTTCTCGGAGTACGGTTTGAATTGTTCTGTGCGACGTCTTGGCACGAGGCATGAACGCATCGGAGCCGTGATAAGCCAGTAAGAGCAGTAATGCGAAGAGGTACATTCTATTCATTCGTAAGGAATGCTATAAATAATAGAGACAGCTAATTGAACTAAAGGAAACGACCACCGCCATTTTGTCGGATGGTTTGTGGAACGCGAGCAAAATTGCTTCAAGTATGTCACTCGTGATCGGGAGAATTCGTGAATGACAAAAGGCACTGCCAAACGTCCAGACGTGCCGTTTTCCGAAGTGTCCGAAAAGCAGACGATGAGGCTCTTGGAGATCGCGACGATGTCCTTCATGATAATAGGTAAATCGGTTTGCACCTCTTTGCCTATTGTAGTCACTCCGTGAGGACGGAAGACTTCAGATCAAACGCGACGACGTCAAGTAGGAGCGACCCTACACTTATCGCTGCGCCGTAGATCTCCAGGAGGGAGCGGCGCTCAAAGCTGTCAGCCTTGTTGTCTTACTATGAAAGTAAGACGATCTTTCTCAGCACGAGGGGAGAAGAGATCCAAGGTTCGGTAACGATCACGATGATACGGTAACAACGAAAAGAGAGCTCAGAATATGGCTAGTGGCGTTACTTCTACGCGATCCTAAAGCGCTTGTTCAGATGCACTTTCCCAAGTGCTGAAATGACTTCTGTCCAATCGCAGAAGTAAGCCCCAATCTTATTCAATGTCACAGCGCTTCCAAGAGAAAACTGAGTCTCGAGTCATGCGTCACGACCGACCGATCACTTGTCACTCCCCATTTCCTCGAATGGAAGCACACACTCTTTCTTGTAATCATATATAAAACCCTGCAACAGCATTACTGATTCGTCCTCAACAATACACAGAGTTATTCCAACCAATAAATCCTCCCCATCTCCCCATAAGACGTTCCATCAATTCGTTACCCACCATCGTCATTGACTTGGTTCCCGTTGGCCAAGAATAGTAATGGACGTAACAAACTCTTCCAAACCTTCGCGTATGCCCAATGCTTGCTAACCAAATCCGCTGGGTTCAAATCACCTGGGATATAATGGAACTCAAGAATCCCAGAAGAGATAGCCTCATGGACACGATGGAAAGACAACATGGAATGTCGCTTATGGAGTTTTGCACCTGGCAGACTCGAACTATCAACAACCGATTTGTTATCACCAAACATGTAGCTTTTGTGCGAATCGGAATGCCCAAGTATCGTAGTGTCAACCGGATGTCAGTAATCTGCTCCACTGCGGTTCGCGCTGCGCTGAATTCACTGCCGTATGTAGCGGTCTCCGACGGTACCTTGCTTCTTTGAATACCAATCGTGCGGTGTCGAATTGATGAAGTGCAAGATGCCAGACACAGATTTTCCAGTAAGCATATCATGATAAAGATTAGCATCAACGTAGGTCGTCACCACCGGTTTGCCTAAAGGCTCAGGCGCATCGTGTGGATCACTTCTTCGATCTTACCGTGAGACCGAATAATCCCAATCATGGACCTGTTCCGAAGCGTACTGTAATCAGGTTGTTCGTCTGTATCAACGCGAATAGCAGAATGACGAAACTTTGACAGGTATCCATAAATGCGCTTGAGTCTCTGCATATGTCCAAATCGAGGCTCGGCGCGGAAAGACGACATCGTCATTACTGCAGTGAAAATATCAATACGTCCGATTGTAACTAGCCACTGAAGCGCACCCACAAGAGACTGGTACACTTTTGTCTTCTCATCATCAAGGAAGTCAGTAGTATCCAACTCAGGATGATCGTTCGGGCTCGAGTGGGGACAAGTACTCTTCGGTTTGTGACCGAACACGTTCTCAAAGTTCTTGAACATTCGCCGAGATACTTACGAGGCAGTAGCAACGAACACCCGACTTGTCACAAAAGAAATTCATCCCAAGATGAAACTCAACCGCCCAGTACCTTTGAGCTTGAATCCATACACTGACATCAATGGCTCAACAATCGACATCGGATCCATCGGCAATCAACAAATCGTCAACGTAGACGGCGACATATTCATAGAGGTCACCTTTGCGACGCATCCAGATATCCGGCTCAGATTTTGACGGAGTAAACCCATTTCACGCAAGACATCGGCGAGTCGCTCAGCCCATCGGTAGTTGCTGGATCGGAGACCATAAAGCGCCTTAATGATCACAAGGATGTGATCTCGCAATGCTCGAACTCAGGACCGGCAATGATATAGACCTTCTCACGAGTATTCGCCTCAAGGTACGCATTACCAACATCAGTCGCATACAGCAACATGCCATTCAATTCAGCAACGAACACGAAAGAGGCGAACACCTCTCAAGGAGACAACACCAGCATAGATTGTATCGGCGGAATCTCAGTCAAGTGTCCATCGGCGACCAACCGAGCCTTGTGGCGTCCATCATGTTTGACATCGAAGACGAAATGAACTCGAATCTTCTTGTATCCATCAGGAGGTCGAACTTTATCCTTGTGTCCGCAATCACGAAAAGTCGAATACTCGTGCAACGAATTGGACTCAAGGACAACAGCATCCATCCACTTAGTGTTGCCGTTTCTCGTCAAGCTGGATAGCATGAATGTAGTTCCTAGGAATTTCGAAACCATACTTGTAGCGTGGAGCCGTGTTGTAGGATCGTAGCCGCTTGATTGACCATTCGATTGAAGATCTTGTCCTTCTTCGTGCCATTTTCGGAAACGACGCCATCCTGCTTCGTAGAGTAGATCCTTGTCTTTAGCGTAGATCGCACACTCAACCGGAGCTTCCTTAAAAAAGTATCGGCGGTTTCCCACGTTATCTCTCCATTCTCCCATTCCACTTTGACGTTGTAGAGAGAGCCAAGGAAACGTTCATCATCTTGCGTGAGAGGACCCTGATGATCGACAATTTTACGGAACTTCCAAACGACAGGATTTGAAATGTCCTTGTTGATAAATTCCATCAACTGTCCGTAAAAAGAAGCTCTTCATATTCACCATCATTGATCAAACAACGAAATTGAATACGGTTGCGATCCTTCTCGAAATGCATCTCTGAATCATGGAGTTCGTCGGCAACGCCAAGAATCTTCGCCAAACTTCTGCCCGTCATCCCGTTCGACATCATAAAGGAATGTGCGACCAATCAATTCGTTAGGGTGAATAATCGGAGAGGCAGACCGACTTGACCCATCATCACCCTCGAGCTCGATGCGAGATTGCAAAACAAGTTCGCGAGGGGGGTGCCATCTCCCATCAATCGCTCAATCGACGATTATTAGGATCCGAAACGGAGGACGCCAAACGAACAGCAGAGCGGTGAATAATTAACGGGTGTCCAAAGTAAGAATTTTGAAGGTCATCGCATGACCAACATTCTTCGACACGCCCACAAAGTATCCAATTTCCTCACGGAATCGGAAGGGAATGAATGTGATGTAGCTCGAAAAAACACCTTTTCATAAAACCGAACGAAGGAAAGGGCTGATGTCCGAGATATCGCCGTCGAAAGCACGGGCGGAACATCATCCAACGTCACGATTGTATGTGTGATTGAGTATGTCCACGACATACAACATACACTCAAACCAAAGGTCGCCGGGTGCGCCAGATCGATCCATCGCGATATCGCAAATGCGTTTCACGTCTTGTATCTTTCGCTCAGCAAAATTCTGATGTTGATAATCACCTTCGCTTTGCCATTCACCAATAATATGAGTTCGGAGAATATCCTTGACCTTCTTACTGATCTGCGCCTTTGCCTGATCGCTGAGAAGTCGTGTCGGAGCACCGCGATCACGGATGACGTCATACAAGACAGTGGCGAATTGGGTCTGACTGCCGGCGGGTAAACATCGATGACATAAGAGCTTGTTCCAACAAACAATTGGGCGTGTTTGACACCAGAGCCCAACGCAGGTGTGTTCGAAAAATGGTATCGGTAGCGATGTCTTCATTGCGACGTTTGACGTTCAATGCCGGATGCGGAGAATGAAAATGTTTCTTCAGAACAGGAGAGTTATATACCCGTGCATACTGAGTTGTTCGTTCAAACGTGGTCTTGATAATGTCTGTGTCAAGATAGGCAAACATCGGACGAAGGTGTGCAAAGTCAGTCGGGTGCGGCGACATTTGTTGCCTTAGCTTCCGGAGACGGCGCCACAGAAGGAGTATCCATAATCAAGTCGTCAATTACATCTTGAATAACACCATTGCAAACAGATCCAGATGAGGCATCCTCCCCATCAACGAATGGAGAGACGATGTACTGACATTGGAGATAAGGTATTCAGTAGCGGTAGCAAGAATCGTCTTATCGTGATCTTCCGCATCGTCAACGTGAAGGTAATCTCCAAGTTCATCAAACGGATGATCATTACTAGATCCGTCAAAAACAGTGGGACAAAACTTCCAATCGGAATCTTCAAGATCATGATCGAGAACAGTAGGATCCCAATCAGTTTCGGAAGTCATGATGACGTGGGGAATGGATTCAAATTCGGCATCCGTATAAGGTCGGATCAAAAGACGACACAACCGCGCACAATCGACAGCGGAAGGACAAACCCATCTGTAGTAGCAATGCGCTGAGTGCCGCCAACAACAGTAGAACGATCGTCGACTTTGTGTCCAAAGTGTTCAATTTGCGGAGACGAATGGATCGAAGGACCCTTGCCGGTGTAAGCATAGTTGTGAAAGATTGCAATCCGGTCTCCTTTCTGTGTTTTACAACACCACCAACTGTACCAATGGGAACCTTGGTGACCTGATGATTGTCGATACCTTGTATGTCGACGTATTTGTCAGGGCCGTGTAGACAAGACGAACATCTTCGCCACCAACTCCTCCATTTGCACCACGATCAATGAGTGACATCTTCGAGTCAGAAATTCCAGCAGTGCTGACAGAATAAACATTAGCGATGTTTGCGCTCAAAGAACTGAAATGGGCTTGGACGCTTTTCATTTGACGAACTGGTACCACCAGCTTTCTTCTCAAGCATAGCTTGGAGTGAGGCTGGATGGGATGGCCTGCTGTTCTTGTCAGGAGTGGACTTGGTTTGATTTACTTCCATTGTCGAATCGTTTTGTCGTCACCCTGTAAATGGTCTTGGTTGTGATGAATGTATGCCGAAATAAAATCACCGACAGACATGTCCGACACATTGGCATTTCGAACGGCGTTTGGGTGTTTTTCGTTACGCCTTGGGGAGGGCGGTTTGAATTGAATCTGGCTTAGAAAGAATTGTACTCTTGCCGGTATCGGAAATCTTATCCCAGGCCGTGCGATCTTCGGGAGAAAGATTACTCCATTGCTCACGACTCAAACGTGGAAAATAGCCAGAACGACCGTTAGCTAAATAAGCCTCGTAGGTGTCTTCGTGTTCTGTCGAATCCTCGATAGATGCATCATCATACTGTTCGTAAGAGTGTCCGGTGTCATGGACGTACACTGTGCGCTTTACCGTTTTGATCCTCGTTGTCCACGCACATTATCGTCATGCGTAGAGGCGGCGTCCATGAGAAGAGCAACATAGTCGGCATACGTGACTTCACCTTTTGAGCCTGTACGCAAAACATCGGCGGTGTGCTTGATGTTCATGAGGATGGGGACACCTTTACGAGATTCACAAAAGTGTCTTCTTCAAAGCGTCAGAGAGTCGTTCCGAAGGCGTGACAAGACAATCGTACTCTCGTAGGTCGGCTTGAAAACGAAGCAGAAATTGATAATATGTCTCGTTCTTGATGTCCGTTGCGAGACGGGCATTCATCAGCTTGGTAAGGATGTTCTGCGCCTTGAGACCGGCATTCGTTGAGTTCGTGTAGTGATCAAGGACTTCCTTGAAAACAGCTTGCGAATCTCTGTCCTCGAGTGGGCATTCAGAATTTGTCGCCCTTTTCGGTTTTCAGAATTGCATCAAACGCAGCCAACATGAATTGTTTCTGCAAAACAAATATCTCGGCGTCTTCAGGAGTCTGCGGGTGGTAATTTGGATCAAGAACTGAACCACACTGTTGGTAATCTGCTTGGCGCTTGACGGACTCGTACCATTCCAACCACTGGGAATCGTTCTTCAGGACTGGGTAATCGGTGATGTTGCGCTTGACCTTGTAGAATAATTCCAATTTCGTAGTGTAAGTGCGCCGAATATTCCATTCTTGTCGGTGCAGAAGAATCGTCATCGGAAGAATCTGAAGAAGAGTCAGCTCCATACGATTCACGAAAATCATACCAATCAAGTCCTGAACCTTGTAAAATCTTCCTCTTCACGAAAAGATCGATTGTTCAATGAGCGAATGAAATGATAAAAGCAACAAGTTGCGCACATTCTCCTTTGATAGCGCAATACGTTGATTCTGTTCATCCATAAATTCAAGCGAAAACAAAAGATTCTCACGCTGATAATACTTGAAATGAATGCAAGTATCCATCTTGTTGAAAACAAGTGCCAGGTAAGCATCAAAATGCGGTTTCAGCTTGAGAACACGAAACATGAGATGTTGAAAAGGAGTTAAATCCGTTTCAGGGTTTTCGTATTTGGAGGATCAGGTTCAGGAGGTGGTTTGGCAGCCGGAGGTTTGCCATCAGAAGTCCTTGTTACCGAATCATCTCCGACAACATTGGGAGTTGTCACAGCTTCTTCAAAGTAATCAGGAGTCTCGGAGTCTTGGGACTAGGCTTGTCCTTGCGTTTGGTCTTCGACTTCGGTTTTGTTCGTGGCATGATGGTGTCACGGGCTACAAAACAGAAGAAGTCTTGAACCGTCAAGAGCCAGCGTCTGTGGAGACAGATGAGCTCGGACAAACAGAGAATCGCTGCGACTGTTAATCTGATAATAGGTAAATCGGTTTGCACCTCTTTGCCTATTGTAGTCACTCCGTAGGACGGAAGACTTCAGATCAAACGCGACGGCGTCAAGTAGGAGCGACCCTACACTTATCGCTGCGCCGTAGATCTCCAGGAGGAGCGGCGCTCAAAGCTGTCAGCCTTGTTGTCTTACTATGAAAGTAAGACGATCTTTCTCAGCACGAGGAGAAGAGATCCAAGGTTCGGTAACGATCACGATGATACGGTAACAACGAAAAGAGAGCTCAGAATATGGCTAGTGGCGTTACTTCTACGCGATCCTAAAGCGCTTGTTCAGATGCACTTTCCCAAGTGCTGAAATGACTTCTGTCCAATCGCAGAAGTAAGCCCCAATCTTATTCAATGTCACAGCGCTTCCAAGAGAAAACTGAGTCTCGAGTCGTCACGACCGACCGATCACTTGTCACTTCAAAAGCAATAAAGAAGTAAAATAACCATTTATCTGGCTAGTCAACACAACTGACAAAAGAGCCAGTTTCTTTCTCTCGTTCACGGAATGGGAAAGAGAAGCCGCGTACAATTCGACTCGTTGGTTCGCGCGCTGGTCTTTGTCCTGTTTCTCGCATGTGTTATATCGTTTCTGTGGCTTCCGTTCTTTCTTCCGGAACCTCAATGGATCCCAGAAGTAGGAAACGAACGAATCGATCCTACAACACCTCTTGCAGAGCTCTCGTGTCAGTCCTACGGCGGCCCGAAAGATGCTTCCGAAATGATTTATTGGAAGGACCACCCGTCGGATGCGAAATACACGTCGCCATTTTTCAACAAACAAGAGACCAAATACTTGACATTTGAGCCCGACAAGGAGGTTGGAACAATGTTCGCATGAATCTCGAAACAGTCATTGTCATGGCGCATGCCATGGGACGAACCTAGTCATGGTGCGTGTTTAAAAGCGCGTATCTTGTCTCCTTTTTTTTTTTTGCATTTGACTCATAAATGAATCTCTTTATTTCATTTTCTAGCCCCCAGCGCAGGAATATTACTTATTGGAAAGTCAAGTGGGACAAAATTCAATCACATTGGACAGTTTCATTCCGTTCTCACGCATTTCCCAAGAGCAAGTCGGCTTGGAAATCATTTCGACTGAGGAATTCTTGCGTCGTGAATGGCATTCGTTTCGTCCTCCACACAATCGTACGAAATGGGATGGAATGGATTATGAAATTGCTACCGTATTTCAGCCGTGGATCCGGAGTGTGAGTACCATGCCCGGATGGAATCCAGAGACGTGTGTGGCCGTGTTTCCCGATGCGCCGCAGTCGAGTGGCGAGTCACTGGAGTCGTGGTTCTCTATAATGGTAGAGAGCCATGCGTTCCCCAAGCCGGAGCATTATTTTGGTCATCCAACTCCTGTGGATGCTTCTCCGACGGATCGTTTGAGTGAAACTCGAGCCAGTCGGGAGAAGCTGTGTTTACAACGCTGCATTGCAACAAGAGCGTTTTCTGCATTTTCACGGCAAACCGAGACTAGGGGCGTCTTTTGACTCATTTTTACGCATTCCTATTCTTTGAAAATTGGCAAACGGACCTATGGGCGAAGCGATTCGTTCGAGATCATGTGCGATACGCCGACCACATACAGTGCGCCGCGGCACGTGTCGTTCAAGCCGTTCGTGATCGGGCCTTTGAACGAACAGGAAGCCGGGATTTTGATGCATTTCACATTCGTCGCGGGAATTTCAATACCAAAAACACGGCTATCCGCGGGTGATATCTACAATGCCTCCCAGCCGGAAATCAAAGACGGTGCCGTGGTCTATGTTGCCACCGATGAACACGACAAGCCCTTTTTGCATCTCTGCAAGAACACTTTGACATTGTTTTCCTCGACGACTTTCTCCCATTACTGAACGGACTAGATAGCATTTACTATGGCATGGTCGATCAGCTCGTGGCAAGCCAGTCGCGAGTATTCTTTGGGTGTTGGTTCAGCACCTTTTCCGGATACATCAATCGGATCCGTGGGTATCATGCGGAAAAGAGAAAGGCAAAGTACACACCCATGGTATCATTTCATCATATTACTATGCTCCAATCATTAATAAACATCGCATGCGTGGATACTGGCCATTGTTCGGTGCCCTGTATGCTCGGGAGTTTCCTACGAGTTGGAGGACATTGATCACGGCCTGCAGGAAATGGACGATTGTGATGATACGACCAGCTGTATCGACTCCATAAACTCATGAACTATTGAATTAGTTACGAAGAGACTTAGCTATCCTTCATAAACCGCGGCTTTTCCGCGCGTCTACCGAACTCTGGACAACAGCTCGAATCAACTGTCAATCGATTAAGCTTTCAACTCTTTGCTCCTCATCGAAACCTTCACCCTATTTCAACGCATGTCATATTATCTTTGATTTAGAACTAGTAAATCCACAGAAATTGTCCACAAGCCTCGGAAATGCATATTCATCTCCCGAAGGATGAGGCACGGGGACGAATTGTTCGATAGCTTCCCAGACTTGTTCGTTCATTAAATCTTCCGGTGATTCCACCATGTACAAATGCTTCCGTTGCTCAAGTGCAGAAGCCAATTCCATTTGATGATTGTGCATGAGTTTGGAATTGATGACAGCGACCAGACGTCGATTGAGTTTCAAACATTCCATTAATGTTCCAGCGCCCGCGTGGGACAGAATGAGATCCGCGTGTAACATGTCTTGCTCCAAAGACGGCTTGAAATCGTAACAATCGACTTGGATTCCGATTTTCGTGCTTATTTCCGGCCTCTTGCCTTTTCCATACTGAATCAGCAAGCTGTTGTAACCGAAGGATGCCATGCTCTGCAGAGCCTCCTCTGCTGTCACGCACCGGATCAGATCTTCGAATTGCGTCGTCCCTACCGTTACCATGATTGTTTTATTGCTTTTCATGTTAAACGGTGAAAAAGAAATACTCCGTATTGATATGTTGTTACTGTTTTATTATTTGGCTTGGCCGAAACGAAAACTCCCCTCCGCGATGCACGGATTTGATTGTGAAAAAGCAAAACAAACAACACCCGGGATTCCAACGTGGTCTCCAACCGTAGTACCAAGGGGATACAATATCCCTTGGTAGTAGGTAGTACTAGCCGGGTTCATGACGATGCTTAATGTCGCTGAGCAGACAGGAAGCGGTGCTGTCATCGTAGTATGCGTTCCTGCACACGAGGTTGATTTTTTACTTCACAATCTCGACTCGACAGTGCTGTACTGGTATCTCGCATGTTGCGCATTGCTTCACAAAAGTTGAACATGAATGACGGCTTCAAGGTGAACATGAACAACATCAATTAACGACGATAGACCTTCTAGACCATGCCCTCTTCTGCTTGCAACCCAACAGTCTCTTTTGCATTCTTACTTATCCTATTCGCTATAACGACACTCTATGTGAATCAGCTTCAGCTGGAGGACTTGCCCACGCACAAACACGTCTCACTCCAATCATTTACGGAAGGACAGAGCGACAAAAGAATGACGATGATGACAATTTAGTAGATTCATCCCTGGGCAATACATCTCTGGCAGGTCTCTCGTGTGAGCGCTTTGGAGGACCTTCAGATGCAGCGAGTCAAGAAATGGTCTATTGGTCGGATATACCCGAGGACAATCGTCATGTGAGCCCTTTTTACCAACCGAACCAATTTCTCACATTTGAACCGGACAACGGGGCTGGAATAATATTCGAATGTAAGTTGTTGTTAGCATGTTTGACGAGGAAGTGTATGATTTTATTGCGCGTGATTTTGCCGGAATTTTTTTCAATCTCACACGTTCATTTTCTTTTCTCACGAACAGGGCCATGTAAGTCTTGCTACACTCACAGAAGGTGATTTTGAAGATCCTCCCCTGATTTACCTCATTTGAAATTGTACAACACAGGAAACAGTTTTGGCTCTTGCTTTCGCCATGGGACGAACACTAGTCCTTCCGCCGGAAAAGGAATTTTATTTACTCACCGCCAAACATCATCAGGGTCAAAACAACGAAAGCACTTTTCATTCGCTCATTTCTTTAACATGCGAGCTATTCATGAAGAACATGCTGGTTTGAGCATTATATCCATGTCTGAATTTTTAAATGAGCATGTCATGACGGGCAAATTTGTGGATAGCTCGACGGGTGAAGTCACCTTTCCGCCGGGAATCGGACCGAATGGGACGGCGCATCGCAGCCTGAAATGAATCAGTTGTTTCGATGGTTACGAAAAGTGGCACATGTCGCGCCTTGGAATCCGGAAACATGCCTCGCTGCGTTTCCGAAGGAACAAGACAATGATGCCAGTATAAAAGAATTGGAATCCAAAATGAAAAACAGTCCTCCGAAATGGGAGAATTATGTGGACAATCCTGTGCCGGTAAATGCACCAGCGGAAGATCGGTTGGCCGAGAATTGGGCCGAGCGAGACGGTCTTTGCATCTATGATACCGAAATGCAACATTCTCCCTTGGTGCACTTTTCGGGGATCATAAATTGGGAGCCCGACTATTGGTGCATTTTACGCTTTTTGTTCATGGAAGATTGGAAGCAAGATCTGTGGATGAAACGTTTTATACGGGATCATGTGAGATATGTGGATGAAATTCAATGCGCTGCCGCAAGGGTTGTCCAGGCGGTTCGGCAACGAGTGCGATCTAAGCGAAACGGCAGCGGTGAGTTTGATAGTTTCCATATTCGTCGAGGAGACTTTCAATATAAGAAAACCCGGCTCGATGCTTCGGAGATTTTGAAGCAAGCTCAAAGAAAAATCAAGGAGGGCACAACTGTTTATATTGGGACAGATGAACGAGATAAATCATTTTTCAAACCACTGATGGAGCACTATGATGTCGTTTTCCTCGATGATTTCATGGACGTACTACAAGGAGTTAACTCGAACTACTTCGGTATGATTGATCAACTAGTTGCATCCCGAGGACGGGTCTTTTGGCTGCTGGTTTTCTACGTTTTCGGTAAGTAATAGACTGTTTCCTTCTATCTGTTAAGTGCTCGTCCGCTTGACCAGCTACTAACCCAATGTTACGAACAGAGCTACATCATGCGGCTCCGTGGCTACCACGATGGCAAGCAGAAATCGCCAGACTACGAGAAAGGCATCTCAAATAGCTGGTATTATGTGTTAGAAGATCGGTTCGATCACATGCAGCGCTATTACCCTGTCAAGAAAATGTTTTATGCACGCGAGTTTCCAACAAGTTGGCGATTGATTGACTATCACACAGGCGTACCGTAACGTCCGACGCGGTTTCGAGTAATGGTACTATCACACCTTTGCGTCTTTTGTGTGGTTATTGCTTCAAATTGAGTTGTGGTTGGGATAGCACACCTATTCTGATACTGTTTTCATTAACCTTAGCTTTGACTGGCTTCAGAACGCTAACCAATATTGTGCATGTACAACGGAAAGAAGACGGTTCCTGCAATAGTAGAACGGCACCAATAAACCAGGATTGAGTACATTTTGTATCCATTCTCAGATCACTATATGATAAAATGTGCTAAATTTATTTTTCGGATCTTGTTTGCGATCTTCTCTTCGAATTGTTCCTCGGTGTCACAAATCATTCTTTCAACGCTTTTTTTGAGACATTGCTCGACCGATCCATCACAAAAGAAAAAACCCTCTTGTTACAAACCATTCTTTCATAGCTCTGTTAACCAGCATTTACCCTACGCAAACGCAAGGTATGGGTTTACTTTGTATGAAGCTCGTTTCGCACCATATTGTTCAATCGATCTTGTTCGGTAGCCACGCTTTCAAAAGCTCGGTCTTAATTCTTTCGTTTCCCTCCTTTCAGAATGAAGACTTCATCATCGGCCATTTTTCTCTCCATCATGACTTGGAAAGCATGCTGGAACGTTTTCGGTCCGCAGCTTGAGCATGTTGATATTCTCGGAGGCGGCGTGCTGACAGAGAATGCAGAACTACAAGAAAGGACGCGCGCCTGGGAAACCAACTGCAATTTTACAATGCACCATCTTGCACCCATAGAATCAGCTTCTCACGTCAATCAGTTATAACAACTTCAATTCACTTTGAATGAAAAGGAGCCCGCTTTGCCTCCTTTGATGCCGACTTTGCATTCCATTGCTATGCTTATCATGCTTATCCTGTTCGAAGCTATCGGTCCCTTTCGGCTATCGAAGTTGTCGGCTCAAATTGTAACATTAACATCTGTAAAATAAACGACAAAGTTATTTGAGTCAAGATCCATCCTGATGCGGATGTGATGAGAGAAATAACTTCATCTTGCAAAATGGATTTTATCGTCTCGTCCGCGAGTGCCGGATGCGAATTGTTTTGGTCTTATCACTTCATAGTCGAGTACCGGTGATACAAATTAGCGAGAGAAATGCTTCGTCAACAACACAAGCCTTGAAGTGATCCGCAAATAATAATCACCATTGCTATTCATATTATGCACATTGTTTGAAACAAAGCAATCACTCATTTGTTATTTACTTGTTGCCCGCACGCGCTAGTATTAGCATCATGGCAGTTCATAGCAGAGATCCGTTGTCTCCGCCAGCGGCGCTGCTCAATACGTCAGCATCGTCCATGTCGAAACTGTTGATGCTCGGAATTGTCATTTGCTTTACCATCAGCGCCATTATGAATTTGCAGCACGTTTATCAAGAGGAAGAAGCCCTGTACGCACTGACAAAAATTTGCAAAATTTTGCCGTGGCCGACAAAACGATGGAAAAGATTGTTGACAGCATTGTGAACGACGAGGACTCGCCGGACGACGAGCATGGCACTTCGAGAACCTACCGGAACCCTCCACCCGTGCAAGCAAACGAGGAATCACCCGAGGCGAGGTTAGCACACTTATCATGTGCGGCTCACGGCGGTCCGGCGGATGAGTTTGCACAGGAGATGGTGTACTGGCAAAACATTAGTTCCGACGAACGTTTCGTTAGTCCATTCGCTCCTCCAAAAGGACAGCCTCGTAAATATATGACGTTCGAACCGGATGGAGGAGGCTGGAACAATATTCGTATGTAAGGTACCTCATCTCATTGATGCGGTCTCGACCTGCTGAATCTGTTCGTCTCACTATCCGTTCCTTTGTCACTTTGTTTGCAGGGCCATGTAAGTATTTCACGAAATATTGTCCTATTTCAAACAACCAAAACTCTGTTTCAAAACGACCGCGGCCGAATCACACCGACTGACACGCGTCTGTTGTACGGAATAGGGAAACTGTTTTAGGATTAGGTGAGTATCGACGATACTACTCCTCGACAGCTTTGTACGGAGTATTTCATTTCTCACTGTGTGTTTGCAGCAATCGCCACAGGTCGGACGTTGGTGTTGCCTCCCGAGCAGCGCATGTATTTACTAGCAAAGAACCGCGGACAGGAAAAGACGGATTTTTCGTTTGCGGATTTTTTCCTATGCATGACTTGGCCAAAGAAAACGACGGATTGCATATGATTACGACGGAAGAATTTTTGAAAGAAGTCGCCATGACGGGTCAATTGCGAGATAAGATCACTGGTGAGGTTAGTTTCCCGCCAGACAACCGCACTGACTGGAACGGGCAGAATATCAATCTGTACAAAGAATGGCTCCGCAATGTAACTCACACGCCTTTATGGAGTCCAAGTCAGTGCATGGCAGCATTTCCAGCGAGCGGAAATGCAGAAGACGCCCAAGTGCTGCAGGTCATGCAAACACGAATCCACAAAGAGTCCTTGACATTTAGAGACGTTATTCTCAATCCGCCCCCACCTGTAGATGCTTCACCACTGGATCGAATGCGTGAGAATCTTGCCGACCGGAGAGAATTGTGTATTTACGACGAAGAAATGCAGGGTGAACTAGTAGTTCATTTTATGTGCTATCACAAGATGCGTGTTCGAATGTTGGTACACTTCTACGCGTTTCTATACTTTGAAGATTGGCGGGAAGATATATGGATGAAACGATTCATGAGGGATCATGTCAGATACATTGATGAAATACAATGCGCTGCCGCACGGGTCGTACATGCGATGCGAGAATACGATAAGAGTCGCAGCAAAGACTTTCCCGGCCGCAAGTTGATAGGCACCGGTGAATTCGACACGTTTCATATTCGGCGGGGAGATTTTCAATTCAAGAGAACCCGCATTGACGCGATCGAAATATACGAGAATGTGAAAGATTACCTAACTCCGAACGCCACAATTTTCATTGCGACGGATGAGAGAGACAAGAAGTTTTTGATGACTTGAAGAAGCATTATGATGTCAAGTTTCTTGACGACTTTCGTGATCAACTAAAGGGCGTGAACACCAATTATTATGGTATGATTGGTAAGTAATCAACGTCTGCATCACTCCTTCATTCGTGAGACTCACCGTGTTTGAACTTAGACCAATTGGTGGCTTCTCGTGGGCGTCTCTTTTCGGCTGTTGGCATTCTACGTACGTGCTTATGACTTACAGAGCGATCATGTATTTCACTCACCCACTTCTATGATATAGGTTCACTGGATTCATCCATCGTGTACGAGGCTACCATTCGACAAACCACAGAGAGCCAGGCTATGAAATTGGCGTTCTTCCAACTTCGTTTTACTACGTGCCCAAAGAAAACATTAATGCAATGCACCACTATTCACGGCTTCATGGGGCATTCTTCAATCGGGAGTTCCCTACGAGCTGGAGAGATTTAGACAGAAGCATTGGAAATCTGCCGAATTCATTCTGATTGTGAGGCAGTATTTCTGTGCAGTCATTATGCTGGCAAAAGTTATCATCGAGCCATAAATGGAGATGAAATTTGAAATGCCATCACTCTCGCCGAATCAGCGGCGGCTTAGTGAAATGCTTCTTCCCGTTTTACCGTCGCAGGAATCGAACCGCAGATTAGTCACTGGGCAACAAGCGACCCTAGCCTCATGCTGACTAAAAGTATAACATGCTGCTGTTTATTAAATTCGAAAGGTGATCATCAGGCCGTATCAATAAAAGAGAACGCCTTTTAATGAATTGATTCAAATGTTAGAAGATGTAGTCTAGTCTAAAATTATGAGACGCAAGCACTTAGTCCTTACGGTCCTCAAGTCTGACTGTACGGTACCCGGTACCCACCTGTACTTTAGAGTTGGGTGGTTGAAGTTACAGATAGGACAAATGAGTACCAGGTACTTCAACTTTTACAGTACATTAGGTCCAAAGTACAAAAGCCAAAAGGCGCGCAAAACTATCAACTGAAACGTTCTTCCGTTCTTCCAATCAACGGCTGAACAACGGTTTTCGTTATTTCTATTAAGGAGATACCTGACAATGCTGCCGACGACGAAAAGACGTTATCTTATAATGAGTTCCTCTTTTACATAGTAACTTTATTCAGCGAAAATTTCTACGACCTCCTGACTGGCATTACCGTGGTGAAAAGTGTGAGAGGGCCAACAACCGATAACACCGCGAGGAATTTTTTCTTTTTGTGTACCTTGCAGGCCTCGTTGGCGATGAATGAGCTGCCATAGTATTCAAAACAAACGCACCACTTTGATCTTTGTTCGCTTGAACACGATTCGATCGACGTCTTGATCGTATTGGTGGGAATGTTGAGAAGAACACGAACCAAATCATCGTCTGTTTGAAACGAACGCACAACTCTTCCGAGGAAAAGACTACCGACGATTTTGCCCCCGACAATAATAGAAAGCAAAAGGCTAAAGCGAATAATCTGCATCGTGTCAAGGAAATAACTGAATAGAAAACAATCAATGAGTCCTAACATGTCGGATGATAATAGTGAGGAAGGACTAACGTTCTTCGAATCGGATGAAGTCATTCAGCCCGATCAAGTCAGCAAGTCGGACGTTCTTTGCGGGAGGTACGCTTTGTAAACGAGTTTGCGAGTAATTATTTTTCTTGAATATTGTTCTGACTTCATCTTTTTCGCACCGTGTGTGCCACAGAGGCGGTTCCATCAACTCTCATCCTGGAAATGAACGCTTCCGTTTGTTGGTGGAGAAACGCAAGCGAGTGTATTTGACAGCTCGTTTCAAACGCGAAAAGAGGTTGATCGCGAGCAGTATTGTTTCAGAAATTCGGGCACTGAATCCTCCCGGAAGGTTTTAGCCAGAGATTCAAAATCTGGCTTTTGGAAGGACATTGGAGATGAAAAGCACGCGACAAAACATCACAGGCGTTACGAGAAAATGCCCTTCGATACGAGCAGAAATCGAGACAGAAATTAACGAACAAAGAGCCGAAATTAAAGAGAAGACGGCATACCGCAACAACCTCACCCGCCTCCACCGTATTATGGCGGTGGTTGGGGTGGTTATTCATTTTACGGAAACTATCCTGCGCATACTCCTTCAGCTTATCCGCCACCGCCACCTCCTCGTCAACAACATCCCCACAACCACAATATGACTATTCGCATCATGGACATACTCCACACGAAGCCCCCCATCCTCACTACTACGCTCAGCCGAATGGGTCGTCTTCGACGTCGGCTATCGAGCCTCTTTTGATTTTGTGAATGCGGGAGCAGAGACATTCAAGAACTGGGCTACTAGTAGTCTCAGCAGTGTCATCCCATCCGGTGCATCGAGAGATGGACACGACTCGAGGTCAATAAACAGCAAACCTATTTCGTACATACACGAAGACATGTCACGGAAACGCCGGCTAGTGAAGTTCAAGGATGAATATGCTCCAATGATTCACGGAAGTATCAATTCTATCACAACTGACAACGACTTGGAGCCTCACCACATTGAACACAGCACTGAAACATCGAACTCTGTGTTGGCACATTTTGCAGACCGAGTTATGGGTTCGCTGGGTTCCTTCGATGGTGTATCCGTAATGTGCGGACACGATAGTACCGAGACAAAATACCCTTTCCAGTATCGTCAGGAGGCAACCCAGCGGACGAGGAAATGGAAGAAGTTGAATGGGAAGGGCAAGAGGTGCAACTCATGGAGCCAGTTGTTCCAGATGAGCGTGTCATGCCTCCACCGAGCGTTCGACCTCGACCGGTGTATGATGCCGCGAGCTCTATGGGCATGTCCTCCATTGGCAGCTGTCATTCTTGGTTCCCCGAGCAAATAAGTGCTGCTTCTTCATACTTTCGTGGGGCTGACGGCTCTGTCGGAAGTAATGACGGCAACATGTCAATAGGAGGTAACTCGCTGGTTCGTGTGTTTGATCAGGAAACTGGCACGGAAAGCGTCGGCCCAACGGCTTCGTGGGAACGAGCTAGTTTTCCAAATCGAAGTCCATTGAATTTCGGGTCGGACGACGAATCGCTGATATCCAAGGAAGTAACAAGAGTGAAAGCCTCGCGTCACGGTCAATGGACATGACGTGGGAGTCTCGTGAATAAGTGTATACGCACGATACGAAATGCGGCTATCGTATCCCCATCACATTTTTTATAAAGATTAACACGATCCAATTTACGTATTTTGTAACATTACTTATCTCAACTACCTCACTTTCTCCAGTTCGCTAATGTAGCGTAATCGTTTGAAAGAAGGAAAACAGCGCGATGACAAAGCGCAGCTGTGACGACCAACCATATAACCCATCTCCTTCCAATCACTGACTTTGTGATTGACTCCATCTTGGCTGACTTCGGTAATGGATTACTGAAAAGTATACAGAGCACAGAATCATGAGTGTGCCCGCACAAAATTGTACCCCAGAACGTTTCCAAAATGACTGTGGACAACGCCGATGATAGAACCACCGACACGCCAGTCGCAAGACCTTTAAAGACGTTATCGAGATGTTGAATAACAGAGGCAATGAGTAAACCTCCACCCGCTTGAAGGAGTACTGATATCCAGACCCACGAACTGAACCCATGTAGATAGGAATGCTCCGGATTTGAAGATTTTGAAAGAACGACTGAACAACCCCAATGCTGCAGCAGTAGAACGCCATTTGCATGTTTCGCATCCAAAGCGATGCCTTGGGCTGTTTGAATTCGTCCGAAGGTGCCTTGAGAACTTTCTCAAAGTACACACCCGCGGTAGCCGAGCACAGACACGCAATCGCCATGGCCGACAACCCAATGACCATGTCGTGCTTCTTCTCAGCATTCGCTTCTCCATCCGCTTGATCCAAGATGACAATCGCCACACCCAAAGAAAGACCTATCAAACACGCCCACTGTTGAACAGAATAGTTTCTCTCCAAAAGATCACACTGAGCAACGCTGTGACTACTAGTTTCCCTGATTTGTGACTTGAAAGACGGGGACTGTCAAGTTCGCAAAAGCGGAATAGATGAGCGAGTTTTGAATCAGGTACAAAGGACGGAACTGCGACTTTGCAGGCATCCAGAGGCTTCTGCATGATGTGCAGTTCGAGCGAAGATATTAGGTTACCCGAAGTAGAACGGAACTCCAGCGCGGTGGAGAATATAAACTTGAGAAGCTCGGATACGACAATAAAGTGATTGATATCGTACAAATCCGCTGAAGGTATGCCCGTTCGTGTGTATCTTCCGACCAGAATGGCGCATGAGTTCTGAAGGACGACCAGCAGGAGCAAGCCGAATTTGAATTTGTTGGAAACAATGTTGCGCTCGTCGCTTCCTGACGATGATTCGCTGACATCTTTCAGTTTGTAGTTTGTGATTGTGAGACTCTCAGGGTCCAGTATTCCCGACGGTGTTTTACTCCAAGGAGTCATGTTTGTGCAATGTTGATAATAGTGTTATTGTGTGGATGAAGAAGAAAAAATGAAAGAACGAATGATTTGCGCACTTCCGGACGCAGGACGAAAAAAAGAGGACTTGCGCTTCCTGCCAACTTTCAACAGTTTCTAGAATCCAAAGAAACGTTGGATTCATACAAAATAGTAAATAGCCGGAGATCCTCGTGGCGATAAGTGTAAGATGGCCATGAATCACATGATGCAGTATGGCTTATAAAGTGGGAAAACAACATTGGTGGAGTTGACCGTGACTCAACCGTACTGCTCAGCAGGACACAAGACACAAGTACGTTTTCTACACACACGCCATTTCTCCACCCCACCGAACGTGAGCCACTATCGTTTGGCAACTGAGGCTTCTCGCTTGGGGTGAAGGTTTTCCTCTGGCGGGGGCAACCAACCGCAAGGGTGAGTTTTCTTTCACTTGCAAAATATTATAATAAAATCATCAACCGAAAGGAGAAAGCCGATAATTCACCTCACAACATATTTTTTATTTCACTCTTTCACCATGTCTTCTTATCCTTACGTGTGCGAAGTTGAGCTACATTTTCCGACGCGTTCACAGGCGGAAAAGGCACTGCGAGTGATGCAAGTGGATTCGGAACTGAGCGATCAAGTGGTGAGAACCTTTGATTGGATGGAGCCCCGCTGCATGCAAGTGTAAGTATATTGCAGCTTTTGTGCAAGAAAGAGGAACGTCTCATTCATTTATATCAATCTAGTCGATTCGAAGCAAAACAGGCAAAGTTTCTAAGAGTGTCCGTCTCTTCCTTTTACGATTATTTGACAGTGGCGCTAAAATGTTTTCAAGAGTTTGATCCGGACATGTCTGCCGAGAGTTGACAAGAATTTTACTGAATAATTATTAGTTCATATCATGGCTACCTCGGCATTCTGCTTTTCACAGCACGACTAATTTCTTGGTGAGTGACATTCTCAACTCCTTCCTCCAAGGTTGGCTGCCGTTCTCAAAGAGAGAAAAGAAAATATCGGTTACATTGCTAAGTGCACATTGAAAGGGATCGATATCGCTGAGTCGCAATATGGAAATGCTTTTGCTACAAGAATAGCAAAAGATTAATAATTAATATTTGCCAACTTCTCATTACAAAAGTCGTAATCCGCAAATGCGTTGCGTCTCCATACAAAGAAATCATCCGGACGAGCGTCATCCCAACTGATGCGCAGACCTTCGTCACAGAATCCTGTTCGCATAATAACTTTGGATGAACCCGGTCGGATCTGCTCCAGAGCCTGTCCACTGGGAAAAGCAGGAGCATTCTCGTTTAGTAAATCCCCAATGGTCCCAGAAGGGTCGACAACGCCGAACTCCGTTCCGGCTTTGTTGTATCAATTTGCAAAATTATACCGTCCGTCCCATCTGTTCCAACAATAGTCCCTCGCGTCGTCATGATGGACGTCGCCAAGCCACCAAGGTTGCAATTTTGACGCGCGAAACGAAGCGGCCAGTCTGCGCCGTGTCCACCCATTCAATATTTTGTCTCGCGGGTCCCACTTCTTTCAGCGGAGCAGGAATATTGTCGGTGACACTATAAATTTGATCCGCATTGTCCAAAGCCTTGCGAAAGGCCCAGAAGAACGGAGACGACCGCGTGTCGTCTTCTGTGCCGTAGAGCAGCTCCCATTCGCCTGTCAGAAAACCGGAAGAGCTACTGGCTTGTCCTTCTCCTGTGCTTCCGCTACTTGCATCAAATTCTTGGCAAGACTCTTGATATTTTCGGATTTGCCTCCCCGATTGCAAGCAGCGATCAAATCCGACTTCAGGGATGCGACACTTTCGGCGGAGGTGCTCGAGAGTTGCAACGACGTGCTACCGCGGTAGTTGTGAGGAGCGGACGTCCATGCGTCTGCAATTGCGACCAGAATAAGTATAGAAATTGATTTGATCATTGACGTTTGTAATCTTTTGTAAAACTTGAAAGGAAATGTGTGATTACTGGTACTGGTAACTGGTATCGTTGAGTTTTGTGATTTTTTATGGTGAAGGCACATAAAATATTAGAGTGTAAAACAAACAGTGCATGGGGTATGATTTGTGAGTCAGAGCGGTGATCCGGCTTCGTGATTCTTCCTTGTTTTTCGCAAGGCTTAGCTTGTCCAAAGTCTAGGAAGAACAAAAGCAAACTAAAGGAAAGCAACAAGGACGTCGAGTGATTTAAGTGATCTATACCTGGTGCTACTGCTATTTTAGGTTTGCGCTGATCTTGAATGCTTGGCTGACCTATAACTTCGAAACTAGAGGGATGCTTGACTAGCTGATCAAGGAATTTCGACAGCTTCTTAGTTTTCATTGCTGTAGTGTTTCAGCTGATACAGCAAACACTTTCCTTGTCGTTTCCAATTGCCAAAAACCGACTAGACGGCGAAAAATCCATCGACCATACATAGTTCAGCGGTGTTTTGGACGTTGGCCAATTGGAAAAAACAGTAGCCGAGGGTACATGCAAAAGCTTTAATCCCATCTTTTCACGCCGTGTGGATAGTGCCAGAATCTGCCCATCGTGATTGAATTTCACCAAATCTGCCGAAGTGGACATGTTTAGGACAGATTTGACCAGATAAGAGGACTTGTACAAGTTAACGACTCCACTTTCCGCACCCACCGCAACATGCCGTGACGATGCCGCCAGGGCAGATGTAATTGTTCCGTCTTGATTGGACCATCGTTCCGAACACCGCCGGGTATTGCGAAGATCCCATCGATACACATCCCCGTCACTGCCACTGGCAAGAACCTCACGATTGTCTGGAGTAAATGTAACGGCCCGGACGCTGCCATTGATCTTAAGCATTTTGCTGACTTGCTTCGACGCTACATCCCATAATACGACATACCCATCGTTTCCAATCAGTGCCACTGTGCTGCCATCGGGCGATGCAACCGACTTTTCCCAACTCTTCTCCTCGCGTCCTAATATACGCGGAATGTGGTCTAAATTTCCCGAAACAGCATTGTATAAGTAAAAGAAAGGTCTTCGACCCGTTACCACCACACTTCCGGTGTCACCCAAGAAGCTTGCACTAAAGATTGGAAGTTTGGGGACTGAAATCGTCGGTTTGAGTAAGTTATCCGACAGAATGACAAGGAAACAATAAAAACAACTTTCACAACTTACAATGTATTCCGTGAATCTTTTCACTCTTTTCTTCGCCGACTTGAAAAAACCGCAAAGTCTTGTCCAGACCAGCCGTGAGTAACAGCGGCCTGTCTGGGTCCGAGCCAGGATGGAAATGCATGGCTTGTATGGCCGCTTGATTCGGGTCTGCCATATTGGCATCTGGACAACGAACCGTAGCCAGTATAGTCGGTTTTAGCCCACCTTGTGACAACATAGGCTCATCTGTGTCAATGACTGCGTTTTCTTCGGCAGGGTCATCCTTTTCTTGGGGAAGTGCGGCCCAGTTGGTTTGAGCAGTGAGTGATTGTTGATAAAAATTTCGCAAGCGCCCTTCCAGTTGTTGTGTGCTAACAGCGCCTTCCTCTCTGTTATGACGTAATTTTGCTAGCCTGTTTTTCAAATGCACTTGGATGTCATCATCGTCGTCTTCCCAAGCAGGGCCTTCCTCGTCTTCGGCATCGTTGGTATTCGCCATCTCGAGACCCTGGCACTCTCCGCTTCTGTGCCCAAGTCGAGCGTGTCTCCCTTTCGATCAATTTCAAAAGAGAATCTTCTGCAGGTTTCGATTGTGGAATTTTATGAGATCGCTCAGGCGCCTCGCCATTACCAAAGAGCAAAGCGGTGAGACGATCATCTTCCTCGTTTTCTGCAGCAATCCGTTTTGTTTCTTGGACGTGCGCCGTCTTTTGTGTTCCTTCGCTGTTTCCATCATAAATGTAAATACTGATCAGTCAATCAAGTAAGTATAGAGTGCTACGGGGTGTGATGTTTCTCGCAACCTTTGTTGTCGAAATTGTTCCATTGTTGATTGCAAATTGCAACAGAAGGGAGGTTTTCCACCATAATCTTGCTTGGATGTGAGAAAAGCGTCTGTCCCCGTCCCGTAAACTCATTCCGAGTCCCGATGCGAGAGCAACGTCTAGCTAGGATTGGCGGATGACGCACAGGCTCGCGCATCGTTGAACAACAATAACAAAAAAAAAGATATCTCTAGCCTGATTATGACTTTGTACTAGTCATTCTTTATTGTAATATGAAACGTTTTGACGTCCATAGGACGAAGAACGACCATGTTATCGTCGTTGGGTTCGGAAGCGCTCATCGTTTCGCCTCCCCATTGTATCTTGTTCCTTAGAAACGATTCCCATTTTGGTTCCCACTTAGAGTCATTTCCTCAATCGAATCAATTTCCCCAAATTGCAGGAATAGCTCTCCGACATCGATAGTGACAGGCTGTGCGAGTTCATCATCGTCGCCAATGCCGTATTGATGTCCCAGGCGAAGGAGATATTTTCCTTTTGCCAGACGCGCAAACGTTATGAGCATCACATTATCTGGTAAAGCAGTGCTGAGACCAGAAGAAAAGAAGAAGTTTCAGAAAAAGCGTCGCAAGGATATGTACATTTTCCAAACAGGACAAGTGGTTCTGCAAACACTGAATCCATAACAGAGCGCGCGAGCTTTGCTCCAGTCAAACCCTTCCCTATCATTATTCTGTGCGTGCCACGAATTATTACCCCATCTCCAACCCGTTCTGCATTCCCAAACGGTGGGTATGGTGTCATTCCCCGCAAGTTTCATTGAGTGGTTCTCCGACGCCCTTCGCATCGTCCGCCAAGTTCCTTCGCTGCACCATGAGCTCAATAGTCCCATCTTGAAGTGATGATCCTCCTGCGAGCGGTCCACTACAACGGCGAGTGAAGAATTCTGGTCCTGGAGAAATATAGCCGTATTGACTGGATAAAAATTCCCAGAAACAGGCTCAAAGACGCTCAGGTCCCACGATGGTCGATAATTACGTTGTCGGCGAATAAACTCGCGTCCATTTGAATCGGTATAGAAAACAGACTTACTTTCAACAGAAGTTCGGTATCGTGTAACAACTTCCTTTCCTCGATAATCATCTATTGGGATTGGTCCAATTTCGTATTCCACTTCAATAAACGGCTGAGATGTGAAAAGACGAGTCGTTTGTCGGATCCAGTCTTCCTGAAATTCGATACGAACTTCTGAGCCAAGAGAAGTGTTTACGACTGTAGCCCTTCGTGGCAAAAGATGATGCATGTCTCGAGTTGGAGTGCTCGGCCGAAAATGTAAGCCCCGAGTTTTGAGTGGGATCCATGGCAGGAATGTTCGAGCGATCGAATTGACTGTCAAAGGACGTATAGTAGCCCCACTCTTGCGCCAGCTCTACTTCGGCTCCCCGAAAATGCCCGTTTCATTTGCCCTGTTGTTGCATCGAATTCAACTGTCAACAAATCCGTCGTGATCGAGAGAGTCGTGTCGCTTTCTGTTCGAAGGAATCTTCTTTCCTGTTTCGAATTCGCAAGCGATGAAGTATCAATATTCTCTGCATGTGGGCGTCCATTCTGTCTAGTCACCCGAAATGTTTTGTAGCCCAATGGTGGTAGGATTCCCGTATCGAAGTATACGACGTGTTTGGACATTCCAGCGGATTGCATGGCTGCCTTTATGGATTTATCATAGATGCTGTTGTTGGTAGACAGATCGGTTATCTCATACCAAGCTGACGATGCAACAGGGATACGAAGCGTGGTCGAGTGATTCTGGCCAAGCGAATTGTAGACAACAACATAGAGAGAAGTATCGTTGGATTTTGTTGCTTCTTCTGCAATAGGACAATTTGTTTCGTTGAGAAGAGGACAGTGTCCCAATTTCATGGAAGTACTATTCTCCACGAAAAGCAGTTTTGAAAGTAGGTCGGAGACGTGTGCAACAGCTCGATGCATGCCAGAAGACAATCGTTTCGCATAATCATCAGCAACATGCTGCTTCGCTGTTCCAGACACTCCATCGTGATGCTGAGCCACGCCAAGAGCATCTTCAAGCTCAAATAAAGGATGGCAGCAATCACATCCTGCTTCCACTTGCTCGTCATTGCTCATAAATGCATCAATCTGTCGCGATGCTAACAGTAGAGAGGATGCCACTCGTTCGAGGCGTTTGAAGGATGTCCGCGATGTAAAGTAACCAGTCCAAAAACAATTTTCGCAGCTTGAATAAGGAAAGAAATCATCCGTTTTGTTCTCCATCTCGTGTCGCTGTTGTTTTGATCCTGGCGACGTTTCCATACGTTGTGCTTTTGGAGAGTGTAATAGCCCGGTGATGAATAGAAAATATTGAGACGATCGTACCGGGGCCCAATAAGGACGGAATGCCTAGACGAGCCGAGCGTTGGTATATCATAAGTTTCGCGATCAGCAGATCCAAATTGGCAAAATTGGTTGAAGCATCCATGTACTGTACAAAGAGGAAGATTGGGATTGAGCTACAGGCGCGGGGAAGAGTATACTCGGTCGGCAATCCATGTATGACTTACATTGAAATCTTCTCCCATGGTCAGCATGATATGATTGTCCGAAGTTCGATCACTCTGTGCTCGCAATTGCTGCACAAAGTTCTTCAATCGCTCGAGTAACGCATCTTCGCTCAACCCCAGCAGTCGTTCACTGGGATCGCAATAGGCATCAAAACAAAAGCCTACGGGTGGCCCATAATTTCCACTGTAACTTCCCGTCAAGCCCCAGAATACTGTCGAATCCTCAAACGACGCTGATGCATTCCACAAGCCTTCACATTGTTGTGTCAAATGCCGTAATGTCAAATCCTGATAATCAATTCGACCCACATATATAGCATCAAAACCCATTTTGGCCGTCATCAACGTAGCTTGCGTCGCCGAATGTCCAAACGGATCCAATTGCCATCCCACTTTGGGTATGTACCCCAGTTCTCGTGTCAAAAGGCATGCCCCGTTGTCATTTGATCAATCATACCGATAAAATGGGTCGCCGCTTCGTCGTGCATGCACCAGCCTCCATTGACAAATGTCAATTGTTGGTTCGCGACTAGAAAGCGTACTGTGTCTTTGACAGCATCATTTTGTTCCTTCCACCACATGGAAAAGAATTTGATTTCCACCACCACAAAGGTTCGTGCTTCATCTTGCTGCAGTGCATCGATGGTGGTGGTCAAAATGCGCTGCACGGAATTGGGAGAAATACTGTAATTGTGCCCGGGATAATAATACTGCTCGACGGTTTTGAGCCATCCGACATCGTCGTGGGAATGTGGAACGACATGAACATTCAGAACATGATCGGCGTCGATGGCACTGTATTTGTGCAATTCAGCGAAAATAAAGGGAGAACGACAGAGAGCAGTACAATTAATCGTCTCATTTGGTTCTTGTTGCTGTTTCACTCTAATTCAAAAATGAGTTTGTTGGAGAGACAACAATAGCAATTAATTTACAAGGAGGGCAACAAGCAAGAAGACTGAACGAAAAGATTCGGGGACGAACTCGATCCTCCCAAAAGCAGATGTTTTTTGGCATACATTATCAAGGACACTCAATAACAACGGAAAAGTCGTATACCGGACACGTATCTAAAACCATGAATGAACCGGAACGGCTTTGTTCGCGCAAACGGAGTTGAACGCGATGTGCGAGGCGAAAAAACAAACAAACGACAACAACAAAAAGAGAGAACCGTAATCATTGCAAGTGTTGTTGTATTCCATTTTCTGATTAAACACACACAATGATAATCAGGAAGCAACAAAATCGAAACAGACGGCTTTTCGTGATACTAATCATAGTAGTGAGCGCGCTCTTGGGAGTCGTTTCATTCTGGCAAAACAATGCCGTGTCGACGTATTATTCGACCGAGTTGCTGCAAGACTTTTCACAGTCTCCCGCCGAGTCCTCGTCAACACCTACCGCCGTAGTACCACCAGTAGACACTAAAACCATCATTACAGCAGATCCATTTCGACAACAACAAGAATCAGTCCGCGCCGTCTTTACAATATCTACGGAGATCCGCAACAAAAGAAACCTCCTTTTTGAAACGATCGTTCTCGAGCAAATTCAACAAATTGGGCAATCACATGCGGCCAAGAAGCCTCTTGTACTCTACTACAATACCGTCGGTCATGCTTATTTACACGGCACGGCCTTTACGCAAACACTGCAACGCCAATGTCAAGCCCTGAATTTGACCTGTGTCCACATGGCACATTATCAACGAGGGTTTGAAGAAATTACCCTGCAAGATGCTTATCGATTTTGTGTTCAATTTCCTGACAAACAAATGATTTATATGCACAACAAGGGATCGTACAATGGTGGGAAGCGACGGGAGAAATGGAGGAGACACATGACACGGGCGATTTCGGATCAACTCTGTCTGGACCGCTTGGACGATCAAACATGCTCAACGTGTGGTCTACTCTTTCAACCCGTCTGGACTCTATTTTATCCGGGAAATTTCTTTACCGCACGTTGTGATTATGTGCAGCAGTTGATTTCGCCGAACGAGTTTGAGGCTCGAACCGATGCCATGCTAGCCAAACGTCCCAAGGAGATTCGGGGTGCCATTTTGCCGAAAAACGAGACACCAGAGGCGAATCACGATTTGCTACTGAACACTGGATTGGATCGCATCCTTCTATTCGACCCTGCCATCTTTCGATACATGCGGATCTCACGGTTTGGTTGGACAAACCGAAGATACCCTTCCGATTCATGACTGCGGCAGATCTTCCACTTGAGTCGAAATGGATTTTGAGTGATATTGAACTAACACAAACTATCTTGAAAGACAAAGCTAGTCGTATGCGCGATGCCTATTTGATGGCGGGTCTTTTGTGGAAGTGGCAGTCGTTTTATCAGCAATATCCTTCGGAGGGTTCTTGGATATGGAACTACTTCCCCGACGGAGAGGAGTGGCGGCAGCGCGTCTACTCAAATGATAATCTGACCAAGATATTAGGAGATGTGTGGCAAGAAACTCCGGCATCGTCGGTTTGGATGGATATGTTAAAGTCGTCATCGGTGTCACAAAAGTAACTGATTCAAGGGCTGTATCTAGAAAGTATTTATAGATCGATGCACTCTGTCTATTCGCATGAAGGCCCAAGTTGTAAATAATCAAGTAGAAGCAACCAAGAAATAATGGACTAGCTTCTTTATTGGTCTAATTACGGGCTGCATTCCTTCCAGCACGTGACGGGTAAATCCTCTCTACGTTTCGATGGGATTCAGTTGTATTAATTTGCAAAACTACGGATCGAAATTCGATGCGCGAGGAAATAGCACGGGAAACTTCACCGCTACAAAACCTTACCCATCGAAATTCGTTACGCGAGAAAATAACACAGAAGTCCTTCAACACGAAAACCGCACGCATCGAAATTATTACATGCGAGAGAAAATATAACACCTCCACTGCGACAAAACCATACTACACCAACCCTACTAACTCGAACTCTACACAATTTCAATAACCCTACTAACTCGAACTCTACACAATTTCAATAACCCTACTAACTCGAACTCTATACAATTTCAATAACCCTACTAACTCGAACTCTATACAATTTACATAACCCTAGTAACGCGAACGCTAATTGTTCTAGTATTCCCAATTGAAATCGGAGGGCTCGACTAGTCAAAATTTTACACACCGAAATTCGATGTGCATGAAAATAACACGGAAGACCTCCAACACGACAAATCCGCACGCATCGAAATTCCCCACGTACAATGTACAAAAAATCTGTACGCGCGAACACCACGTCCAAGAAAATTCTCTTGACGCTTTGACAACCAAGCAAAAACGAGTTGTTGACAAGAGGACTCCATTCAATAGTTGTTGTGTTATAATCCACTGGATGTTCTGTCTACACAAATAGAATAAGAAATCAATGAAACTTTCTCGTTTTGTATGAGTGAAAAACGAAGAAAATGAATTCTGCAGACGAGGAGGATCATCGTTTGGACTCTTCGACTTGTTGCCAGTACATGACACTCGTTCCTCGGGGTCTTCACTTTGCAGCACGTGAATGGACACAAAGAAGAATAAGTCTCCAGCAGTCCGTATGGGCCGGTGAACCAGAGCAAACGCCATATACGCATCGCGATCACGAAAACAACCAGTCCTTGTTTAAAAGCCATTCCGTCGCGGTCCCCATCGGAACCTTACATTCTCAGCTTCAAGGGAAGCCCAACATTAGCATTGGCTACAATAAAAGGCACTCCTCGGATACGAATGATGATGATAACACCAGTTTTATTTGGACAAAAGCAGGACAGCATTCCTATATTTGGTGGCAAATCACAGCCTTGTCGACGCCGCCCGCAGAAGTGGCGAGTCTTCGTGCAATGGGTCCTATCACTGCCTTGGTGGGTTCCTGGGAGTTGCCAATCGCGGCAAAGGAACAGAAATCGACCCTTTCCGAAATGACCGGAGCTATTCAAGCTCGCTTGCAAAGCGAATCGTATCAAAAACAACAATTTATATCTGCTTTGCGAATTTGGAGACAAGTGGCGTTGTCGAATTGGAAAGGTGTATCCGAACGTGTTCGGGATAATTCACTGTTCGATGATAATGTATTTGCCGCTTCCACTGAAAAGCGAGCAGGTCTCAAATTCCGTATCAGTTGCCTGCGACCGGACGACCCATCCTACACGTATTCGAGACGAGATTTGATCGTGGCCGTTGCCAACTTTCTGGTTCCTCCCTCATGGACCGTCGATTTGAAGCATTATGATATCGAAGTTGTTATATTTCTTCGAGAAGAATCAGCGCAAAATCAATGTGCCATTGGATTCTCTTTGCATCCGTATCAGTATATTGGTTGTCATTCGTTTTCGTCCGGAATCCTTCCACCGGATGTAGCTCCTCCCTACAGAACACACGAGGGGATTGTTCGGTTACGGCCTTCGACCGCGCAATTACTGTTACATCTGGCGAATTTGCCACCAGGAGCCGTTGTATTGGATCCGTGTGTGGGGATTGGTACGATAGCACACGAATGCGCTTATTCAAAGTACGTTGGATTGGGAGGTGATATTGTTCTGACACCGACCTTGCTCGGGCCACAAGCGACTAGCTATGCCTCTGCGATTAAAAGGAACAACAGCAAGTCGCTGCTACTTTGGTAGCGTGGGATGCTGCCAATCTTCCCGTACGAACGGGTGCAGTCGATGCGGTGGTGTCGGATCTTCCCTTCGGGCGACTGTGTCTCTCCTCCAGTAAACTCCAGCAACTCTTGCCATTAGTGATGAATGAAATGGCTCGGGTATTGCGGCCGTGTTCTGGGACGATGGTATTACTGTGTGGGCACTACAAGCTTGTGGTGGACGCTTTAGAATGGATCAATCATAAGCATGCAGAGGATAATGGTATTTGGCAGTTTCCGTGCTCTGCGGTCTTTCCCGTGAATATTGGGGTATGTTGGCGTGGGTCCTTCAAGTCCAAAGAGGTCCAGGTAGATGGCAGTCGGGTACTTTTGCATCCGAAATTGTAAGGAAACTGACAGCTTTGCGAAACGCTGCACGTTTGAATCCATCTGCCAAGAAAAGAAGATTCAACGATGAGGCAATTACTCTTTTATATAAATACTGTAGATTAGGCCATCATCACTTTACTTGAAACGAGGTGATAAGCTGTTGCATTATTCCCACAAAGCCACCAACTTGTGCTAGAGCGGCAAGCAGTCCGGTAATTTGCTTGGTGTCCACTTGTTTCATCCACGCCCTGAGGTGAGGCAACAAGTCCAGAGGCGAAATTTGCAGCATCCGCCTAGGAAAACGGGCTTGATACGATCGATGCAATTTCAGCACGCGGTCATTGGCAAAAATTCGTTCCAAGATGTACTCATCAGACGTCATGATTCCGTCAATCATCTGCAAATCAAACGCTTCCTTCCCAAGGAAAACAGACCCATCGGCGACATGATCCAACACGTCACCTAATGCGGGGCGACCTTCCACGACCAGCTCTTTGAATGCTTCATGAACCGCAGCCAATCGCTCTTCTTCATGACTAATGTCCTTTCGGAGACTCGGCCGAAGGTAGACAGCGGGTTCTTATTGGTTCCAGCTTTAAGTATCATGGGTTTAATGCCGTACTTTTCTGCCAATCCATTGAAATTCAAGCCTTCCATCATTACGCCTATAGAGCCCAAAGAAGAAAAGGGAGCAGCCAATAGCTTATGCGCCTGGGAGGCAATCATATATCCTCCAGAAGCTGCCACCTTGTCCACTACAGCCGTCGTAGTGATCCTTCCACCTTTGACAACCGACGCATTTGCGATGCAGCCAAGCCAAAGTAGAAACGCCTCCTCCGGGGATTGCACCAAAAGACGACTTCCACTTCCATGGGACGCCCTGTACTTTTTTGCGTACCAAACGCGCCCATACGGTGTTGCTGCAACAGAAATGTGACCAAGTCTGGCATTTGCTCGAGACTGATGCCTTCCTTGGGATCGTCACTAAGCTCGACAACTACTACTGTTCGAGTAAACACCGACGACAAGTCCAATTTCTCATGTCTTTTCCGGGTTTGCAATTTTCGAACATGATCGCGTTTCCACCGCCCCAAGCCGATTCCAGCGGGAGGTGCTTGTATCACTTTGCTCAACGCCGAGCTATCCCGCTGATACCGATCATTGAGTCGTTCCCAAACAAAATGCTGCGTCGGTTGAATGGCTTCTTCCTGCGATGCCAATCTTTTGTGAGCCATGTCAAGAACCACAATCGAGTGGCCGTTGCGAGAATGGAAGCCAGTACGTCGGCGATCAACACACTGTTTTGTTGTGATATGGGAGATCCGGGTGGACCGGACGGACTTTGCTTGCGGTAGTAGCGATGCGGGACAGGAGTACCCCGTACGGCGACCCGGTAATAATGAGTCCGCTGGCTGCCGTCTGGAAAGGAGGAGTTGCTTGCGTTTTATTGTCTTCGGCTGGTTGATTGCGCAGAGCAATGCCAGTGTTATTCTTTGTCGTTTCGGTCGTATCGGATGTCATTGTCGAATTGCTTTTATCAACTCCTCCTCGTCGTCACCGTCGTTGCCATCATTTGCGGATGATGTAATGTTGACTCCTTTGCTTTCTGTTGCATCTGAAGTTTCCTCTGCTGGATTAGTGTGCGTTTCGTTACGCAGCGACGAACGTTTTCGAAAGATACCCCAAGCTTTTGACGGTTTTGTAGTAGTTTTGGTCTTGTTGCTCTTGGTTACGTGCTCAATCGTAACAGAATCCAGTGGCGCAGAAGACTCGATATCGTTTGTCGTCGCGGTGGTATTCGTCGTTGCTAGACCATCCGATGCATATTCCGGCGACTTTCGACGTTGCCAAGGCATTTTAAACGGTTTCGTGGTATTTTTGGGCGTGACATTCTCCACATCTGGGTCAGTTGTGTCTTGTGGAGAACGACGGAAGGAGAACAAGGGCTTGGACGGAGGAGGCGTGTCTATTTCAGTGTTGTCCTCGTCGCTGTTTTTGTTGTTACGACGGCGGCGAGGACGTTTCTGTTTCTGTTTCGTTTCGTTGACTTCCTTTTCATTTGCTACTTTTCCTTCAACGTTTCTGGCACTAATTCTTCGATCTAGAAGAGAGAAGAACCCCGCGGTCGCTGGTTATCGTTGTGGGTCGTTGTTGTACCATCCGAGACTTGCCGCAGCCGAGGAAATAAAAGTTCCTGGGCAAGGACGATGATGCTTCTGCCGTTGCCTTGAACGCTACAGTCAAGAGAAGTATAGGAAACGCAATCCGCCAAAAGGTTTCATATTGAAGCGCGTATTTGTTTCGATTGTTTATCGTTTTGTTGTCATTGTGATTGATTTCGTTCAATTGCTTCACACAAAAATGGATCGGCGGACGGCGCTCGTAGAATTCTGAACGTGTGTCCTGTACGGCGCGCATCGCGCACATCCACGGCACCGTTCCTGAACCTTATTGCGCTTCTTACTTCGTGGACGCCTCATTTGCCTCATTCTTCTGGCCAGTCGGACGACAGACGAAATGCCGATCGCAAAACACGTCACCAACGACGACGCTTCCCATCATCACAGAATCACAGAATCACAGAAAGACACAGGCGGCCACGTTTTGTTTTTTCTTCTTCTTTGCTCCTCCCTTGCCGATTATTCTTCCTTCCGATCCTTGTCCAAAGGTTGCAACAAGAGAGAACTCATAGATAGAAACAAAGATAAAGAGCTGCGGTATTACAAAATCTGCTCATTCATATTTTCATTCCTTGTTTAGATAAAGCCGTTGATCTTCTTCATGATGGTCCACCGATCCTGTGTGGCGGTCCTTGTTGCTGCAACGTCGTGCTGGGGATTCTCAACATTGCCGTCGACTCGAACAACGGCGCGTTTCTTCGCGCTCCAGAGTACCACAGTCCCACTCACTACTCTGCAACAACCGGAACTGGACGAAAATGATCTTTACCTCGATGCCCCCGTACCCAAGGCAGGGACCATTATGAAAATGCTGCCCAAGGAAACGTTTGATATCGATACTCCCACGTCGCTCTTCTACTTTGGCGTGGATTTGGTAGCGGTACTTGCTTCCATGGGATTTCTCAATGCGGTCGTGACGTCGGAGGCGTATCATGCGTCGCCCATGCTTTTGCAAGCGGCCATGGCGGCGCCACTGCAAGTACTCTCGGGATTTGCACTTTGGTGCATGTGGTGCATTGGCCATGATGCCGGTCATTCGGTCGTTTCCAAATCCAAAGCCGTCAATCGACTCGTGGGCGAAATTGCTCATTCCGTCTTTTGCTTGACGCCCTTTGTTCCGTGGGCCAAGTCGCACAAAAGCACCATCTCGGCCACAATCATTTGACTCGAGATTATTCGCACCAGTGGTTCATTCGAGAAGATCGCGACAGTTTACATCCACTCATTAAATTGAGTCATTGGACACGGAATCTGCAGTTGCCGATCTTGTATTTCGTTTACCTGGTGTTGGGTGTCCCCGATGGCGGGCATGTATGGTTGTACGGTCGCATGTGGGAAGGCGAATCCGATGCAGAAAAACGCAATGGCTTGTTATCAGTCGCTGTTTCTGTGGCCACAGCAGCGACTCTGTGGCATAGTATGGGATTTGCGGATTTTGCGGTTGTTTGTATGATTCCCTGGTGTGTCATGTCCTTCTGGCTCTTCATGGTCACGTATCTGCAACATCACAGTGAGGATGGCAAATTGTACACGGACGAGACATTTACGTTTGAAAAGGGGCTTTCGAAACCGTCGATCGCAATTACGGGAAATGGGTCAATCGCATGTCGCATCACATGATGGATGGGCATGTCATTCATCATTTGTTCTTTGAGAAAGTCCCTCATTATCGCTTGGAGAAAGCTACAAAAGCGCTAATTGAGGGTCTAGAAGCCGAAGGAAAAGTCACTTGTACAAACAGATTGATACGCCCAACTTTACGCAAGAGATTGTGAAGCAATTCAATGAGAATTGGTTTTTCATCAATGAAAAGCAAGTGGTGCGGAAGTAAAAACACAAATGAATAAATCAATATTCAGAGACTAATTCCCGTAAACTTTTATGAAAACGCTTGCTTTTCCATGATTTTAGTTGTAACGAAAAAACGCGCTAGCTACCGGTAGCTTCTTGATAGGGTTAGACGTCAAAGTAGCTTCACGGCGGGGAGTGACAGACTGAATTGTGCAGATTATTTATGTGTGGCGTCTATTTTTCTGCCGCCTCCGAGAACATGACAATGACATCGCGCGTCGTCGCAATCTTGCATCCTATTGTCATTTCAATGAAATAAGTTCAGCGAAGCTTTCAAAACTGCAATCTCTATTTCTTTGTAAAAGCAAAGACTTTGAGAGCAATGTTGACCTTACTTAGTTTACCCGACGATTTATTGCCTAATGCTCTCAAGTATCTTTCCGCGGCGGATCTTTTACGGCTAGAGGCTGTTTGTCAAAAGTTTTCGGAAAGGATTCGGAGAAAAGTCCTGTCGAAAGAGAATTCAAAGAGAGATGAAGCTTTGATTGCGTCACAGCAATATCCTGCAGAAAGTCCCGTTCTGTCTATTTTCAATCATCGTCAGCGCGTCTTTTGGTTTGAGCGATGCAGCGCATTTGCTGAAGAAATGGCAAGCCACGTACAGCAGAAATGTAGCTCTTCTTGTGTTGAATCGAACTGCAAATGTCTCAATTTACACGCAAAAACTCCAAGGCTAGCGGCGAATGGACTTCGGGATGGGAAGCGTTATTTGTTTTTTGCTCAGTTTACTTTGATAGACAAAGTCTTGTGGCAAGGTTTTCTCAACGACTATTATCCACAATCCGATAATACTTCTCCAATGGATGACCTTATCCGTAAGCCAGACGGAAGATTGAAAGATATCAGGAGACTTTTGGCGCCTATTTCAGCGATAATTGGTTAGCATTCCAATTTGTTTCGGGGATGCGAATGTTCACTTTCACCTTGACGCGAGCAATGTTTCCAATCTGACGACAGACCAGGTGACCTCCGAACTGCGTGTGACACTAGTCAGCCTGGTTCATTGTTCTCGGGAATCGGCGCCAGAGTTTCATCTGCATTACTCGGCACCGGGGTTGCTGATCCGACGAATTTCGGATCCCAATCAAGACACCCCTTCCGTCGACATTATATGTGATCAGCCGGTGACGAGGCACGATCCAGACAAGGGTTCTGATTATGCCACTGCCTACATCATTTGGAAATCAAAATCTTGTCTTCACAGTTTCTCTATGCTCTACAATTTGGACGGCGGTAGAGCGTTTGATTGGAGCGATAATAGTGACGTGGACGATTATGATGTGTATGATGACGAGGTAGGTGGATGGTAGGTTCTAGGACGATAAATTTGATTTATTTTTATTTTGGACCGCATTTTGAGTTACTAGAAGTGATCTTCGTTCCCTTGATCTATGCTCAAGGATTTATATTGTACAGGAACTCTGTACCATGGTACGGCATATTTACGGCCGCGTTGATTTTATAGATGCGTGCGTTTTGTCGCGTAACCTTACAGGAATTCTGTAGGGCCGCATTGATTTTGCATACGATTCTGTCGCGTACAGGAACTCTGTACGTAATGGATGTGCGCGTTTTCGGAGTAAACCTTTTTTGTTTTTTTGTTTTTTGTATTTTAGCCGTCTCGAAAAACAGCGTCCTTCCTCTGCTGTTGGCAATCACTAATCAAGCTTATGATCGTTCTTCTTCTTCTTTTAAAAAATAAGCAAATCAAAGTTTAGCAAACGACAAAAGCAAACAATTTATTGGACGAAGGATGCCTCATCGGAGCTATTTCACAAAGGACACCCTTTATCCGCTCTTCGTTTGTGAGCAACGTTTCGAAGAACAATGGTGACCCTACTCAGTTTACCAGACGATCTACTCTCTAACATTCTCAAGCATCTTTCCGCTACCGATCTTTATTGTCTTAAGGCTGTTTGTCGCAAGTCTTTTGAAAAGATTCTGAGAAAAACGTCGTTGAAAATGAATTCAGAGAAAAGCTAATCCTGTCACAACAATACCCTGCAGAGAGTCCTCTCCTCTCTATTTTTAATCATCGTCAACGTGTCTTTTGGTTTGAACGATGCAGCGCATTTGCTGAAACAATGGCACGCCATATAGAAGAGAAAGATTGTAGCCTGTCTTGTGCTACATCCGAGTGCAAATGTCTGCGACTACACACAGAGATCCCAAGGCTGTCAAACGGATTTCGAGATGGAAAGAACTACTTATTTTTTGCACAGTTTGCTTGCTGTGACAAGCTGCTGTGGCCAGGTTTTCTGAATGACTATAATTCGCTGTCGGATTATATTAGTCCGATGGACGATCTCCTCCGTAAGCCAGACGGAGAAATGAGTGATATCACTGAGGTGATGGGCACTGAAGCGGGCAGCAGATGGGTTGCCCTCGAGTCATTTGCGGAGCAGACGGATGCCAAGTTTCATCTCGACACTGGAAACGTCAACAATGTGACAATGGATCATGTAGATTCTGACATGCGTGTGACTCTTGTCAGCCTTGTTTATCATCTTGAAGCCCTGCCAGAGTTTCATCTGCACTACCGTACTCATCAAAGGAGCGAATTTGCGTCGACATGCTTCCGTCGACCAAAACTCACCGTCCGTCGATATTTGGCATGATCAGTACTTGGCAAGATACCAGACGGATTATGATGAGTTCGCCAGTGCATTATACATTTGGTAGTCGAGCGCCTTTCCTTGCTCTATACTTTTCAGTACGATAGCGGTATTGATGGATATGTTGATGATGATGAAGTGGATGACGGTGATGATGTTATGTACAGCGACGATGCGCAGGGTTGAAATATGGATGACGACGATTTTGATGACGGAGATGAGTGGGAAGAGTGAGCAAACACCGCTCCTGAAAATCTTGGACGCCGGAGATTTGGCGTGTGGGATTTTGACGAGCAAGTTAGCCTGTACGACCCTTAATCCGCACGCGGTATTCTATGACTGTTGGATCTACGATGGACTCCCGAATAAAGGAGCACATAGCAATTCACAATCACTTCACTCGCCGATGACGACACCAGAAACCTTGGTTTTAAGGAAAGAAGCTGGAATGGCGGATGAAATAGTCTACATTCAAATGCTATCCGGCATTGCATGTTTTGCTGTGTGAATTAAAAGAGCAACGAAGTGCATGGCCCTGCCCACGGATAGGACGCTAATCTAATTTCAAATCTACATTTTATTTTCAACCTTATGATCTTACACTGAACGCCCATACTAATGTTTGTTACCTACCTGACCTAGCATTTGACCTTTCGTCTTTCCATCGTCCGCCGTTTCCGTCCTTGCGAGCACTTTCTGGCAACCACATTTCCGTCATTATTGACAGGCTTGTATAAATAGTATAGCACTACCATGGAAGGAAGAGAAGGAACATCGACAACCCCATCTCCTTCTACACCAGTAGAGAGCTCCACACGAGCGAAAGGACGCTGGAAACTACTTCGCGCAGCTCTGCTGGGAGAAGCAATACCTAATGAAGCTCGCAGCATTCACCAATTTCCTGGATACAGTTCTAATCTAATCTCTTGCCAGCCGTGCCATGAATCTACGGATTTGATACAAGCACTCATAAACGAGTTAAAAGAAGAAAGAGACGAAGAGCAGGTGGTGCTGACGTTGTGGGCCTTGCTCGCATTAGATCCGAAACGATCTATGTGGACGTTACACATCGCTCAAGCACTTCTGAAGGAACGGCTTTGCGAATTACTATCTCCACATTGCTGCCAATTTCAAAATGATCCAACTCCCGTCTTGCTGTTGAGCCCTCATGCGGACACGAATGATGTGAAAGTAAAATGCTATCCGTTTCCTCATTCAAATGTTTACACACGCGAACGATCGAGGACAGCCCGCAAGTCTTTACATGAATTGACCAGTCACCATCACGCCCAGACAGAGGCGATCGACAATACAGGAAATATTTGTGTTTGGGATTGTGAAATTGTCTTGGCGTGGTTTCTGTGGCAACCGGGTGCATCCCGCATCGCTCAGGGCACGACCTTGCTGGAAGTTGGAGCTGGAATGGCCGGCGTTGCTGCTTTGGCGGCAGACTCTGGTTGTTCGCGAATATTCATCACAGATGGCCATGCCGATTGTGTTTGGAACAACTGCATAAACGCGCTTCTCCTTCGACGAGCCAACTCGATGAGTTCATCGCACGTTCATTGCAGTGTCCTGCGCTGGGGTTACGACGACGGTGCATTGCTCTGTTCCGCCCACTATACTTTAGCATCCGATTGCACGCATTTTGAAGAATGGCATGGTGAGCTACTGTGGACTATCCTGCGTCATACGCGTGTTGGTGGATCGATTTGGATGTGTCAACCGGATCGAGGCCAGTCTTGGTCTCGATTTCAGCATTTGATGGAATGCACTGTGTTGGGAACGATCGCATCGCTACAAGAGCACTGTTCGGACCAACTGGACCAGCTACATGCACAATTTTGGTCGAGCATTCTTCCTCTTATGAACCCGATCGACATCGACCCCGTATCTTTCAAATTACCAAGTTGCGGGAAGGGACGGTGCAACATCGGCATGCGATTCAAGAACACATTCGAATTCGTGAATGCCGGGATGAGGGAGCGTGACCCGTGGGTACGTACGTCTGTACGCTGCTTTTCATTCGTGTTGCGTGCAAACACAAAAACAGCACGAACTGTTTTATTTTTTTCATTATGATTTGTGATTGAACTCATTATTATTCAATTCGTTCATCATGTCGGCTACCAAAACACAAACGTCCTCATCTGCACCTTCCTCGCCTTGGGCTGAACCAGACGTACTTCTCGAATACCAAGAGGAAGAAGGAGCAGGAACAACAAAGGCCATCAATCACAAAGCAAGTGAAGACACGCGCAATCCCCGACAAGAACGACGTCGACAAATTGGTGGAGCCGCTGCAGTTGGTGGTATTGCAGGCTTGGTACTGGCGGGTCCTGTGATTGCTTTGGTGGCGGCAGGAGGAGCTGCAGCCGTGGCCGCGGCAGGAAGAGGTCCTGTTGGTGATGTGGCGCGGGCGACCGGACATGTAGCGTCCGACGCCGGAGAGCGAGTCAAACAATTCGATCACAAGCACAAAGTTACAAAAAAGACATCACAAGGATTCGTAAAGGGTTGCAATTGGGTTTCGAAGAAAATCGCAACGCCCAAGAAAGGCAGTGCGTAAGTTGGGCGTGCCAAGCATTTTCGAGACTCTCCATTTCCTGCTCTAGCGATACACCTACCCATAGCTGATCGGCTTTTTTGAAACAAATGTATAAATAAGAATAGAAGTTTGTTAAAGTAGCTGGAGTGATTTATTTATCAAATAGTTTGCTAAAGCGTCAAACAATCTATTGTGACGTACCGGTACTCCGGAATCATATTGGTGCAAACCGAAAGGACACCGTCCTCCGCGCCCGTTTTCCGATCGACCATGACGGCAATCATAAATTTTGCACCGCCACCTCATTTGTTGTATTTAATCTGAAAGACCTACCTATTGCCTGTAATGAGTCGATTTCGTAATAATAGTTCTATTCTCGACCGCCCAGTCGGTAGATCACAACGGTAAGTCGCTTGCTTTGGGACGTTTGCTTACTCACGAAAAGATTAACTCGACGCGCTCTCTCTCTCTCTCTCTCTCTTTCGAATCAAAGATCTGCCGAGCAAAACGTCAGTTTGAGTGCTTTCAGTTATTTATTTTCGGAAATGGTTCAATATCATCAGAATCGGGTCGATTCCGTGAGTGCGTTGGAGCATCGTCTCGAAGCAGCCGGTTACGGAGTCGGGCTCAAAGTACTCGAATTGCTGGCTTATCGAGCAAAAGACTACACGCGACAAACCAAACTCATGAACATGCTACAATTTGTGTCCACGACGGCATGGAAAGCTCTTTTGGAAAGGCTGCGGATTCGCTAGAGAAAAGCATTGATCATGCGGATGAGTTTATGATTGTTGATTATGCGCCCATTACAAGGTACGCTGGAAGGAAGGGAATTTGAGATCGTTCATTATTTATGAATGATGCGACTGTTCGACCAAGGATCGAATCTCACTCCGTATTTGTCCTTCTTCTTTGCTACAGCACAAGTGTAAGCGTCCCCGCTGATTTTGGAGGCTTGTCGGTGGATGCGTACATTTCTGGAATCATTGCGGGCATGTTGCAAGGAGCAGGATTTCCGGCTCGTGTTACAGCACACACGGTAGAAGAGGGGATCGAAAAAAGCAGTGTTTCTTGTCAAATTCGCGGCGAGTGTCATGGCGCGGGATGCCACAATCGTTGGTTGATTTTAAACAATAGTAACCCTCCTTTCAAAACGAAATGTTATATCACTATTTCCAAGAAGATGGTAATAATGTAGCTATTGATTGAATTTTCTGTGAATACAGAATGGTAGCGTGTAAAGATCATGATTTTGAACTTAACTGGAATTCAGGAAAACAAAGGACCCACCACTTGGCATACCAGATTTCATCATCTTCCTCCGCACGCTCCTCCTGCAAAACGGGAGATGCTTTGGGTGGCCGAGTCGATGGTGGTGGTGTTTGTGGTAACGGTGGCGTCTGTGGTGTTTGTGGTGGCAATTGCTGCTCTTTGAGCTGCTGTTCTTGTAATTGGCGCAACTTTTGTTCAAGCTTTCGTTGTTTCTTGCGTTGCTTCCGCAATTTCATGCTATCCTCGTGTTCGGCGGGAGAAAACATTAGTGAATCGCTTATTGACAAAGGCCCGTCCATTGTGGGCGGTTGTTGTCGGGTCCCTCCTGTCGTCATGTCGCTGGGTTGTCTGTGAAAGATCGTGTGAGTCAAGACTATTCATAGGAACAAGAAAACTCATAGCATCAATATTTGACCTACCCGGGGACAGTGGTCACAAAATCAGCCCCATGCAATGTAGAGCTATCGGCCCCGGTCCACTGGGATCGCACCATGTTCGATTCGCCATCCGACAGGGCACTGTACGCCAGTGACCCTCCACCGGTAAAATGAGATCGCATCATTTGGGATTCTCCGTCCGCGTAACTATACGCAAGAGAAGATTCGGCGACTGATTTATCGTCCCTGCCTTTTGTTGTTGTTTCAAATAATGCGCCAGATCTGCCGTCATTTCAGGCCCCTCCAAAACTTTCAAAATATCCGCAAAACTGCTGTCGGTCGATCGACTGCTGCTGTTGCCCGACGAATAGTCCAGGCTTCCTTCCGTGTCGTCACTGGTCGATTCCGTTTTGGATCCCCGTCTTCTGGAAGCGGGTGGGTTCTTGAATTCGAACGAAGGATCCATTGTAAAGTGTGTTTTCTTCATGATGGCATAAAGTCGTTGTACCGAAAATATAACGAGGAGAGAGACAGTGACGGCTGTCTGAGGAACCTGTTTCGCCGACAAAAACGTAGCTATCTAGATCTATTTGAAGCGCGATGTGTGCATCAATTGCTTCGCAGGAGCGATATTTGTTCGTAGTGCCTGATAATTTTGCAGTAATTGCTTTTAACGCTTGGAACCTGCTTTCGTTTATGTTGTTGAGCTCGAACGAGGAGGATGAGGCGCGGACGAGAAAAAAGGAAGAACTTTCAACGGTGTGAAACTGAAACGGGGAGACATACATGTGAGTATCTTCGCCGAGGTACAATTTAGTACCGGTGCGGCCGTCTCCGTCTAGCGACGGACAAACGAACGCGGTTGTGGGAGTGAGCGGACCTGCAGGCTTTGTCAGTACAGACTACATTATACCGCTTCTACTATCGCCACTCAGTGTGGTATTACTGTTCACTCAGTGGGTACCGTTTGGTTATATAATTTGGAAATTGACATCAATCTGTTTTCATAATTAACGCTCAAGTACAGTGCGCAACTCGCCAAGTCCCCGCCGATTTGGAGGGAGCTTTTCGGATTTCCGATGAAGAAAAAAAAAAGGAGTCGCAACGCGGCGCCAACATTGCGACGACCGAAACAAACAACTAATTGCTATCTGAGCAACAGCCTCGATAAAGAGTCCACACGATTGTGAATTATTTGTGGATATTGAGGCAAATTGAATACGTTGGGCGACAATAAGTCTATATATTATGGTAAGTGAATCTCGAGAACAGGGTTGATGTTCTTCTTGTGTTGTGACCGGTATTTCTAATTTGTTTGTGTTTTCCGCGTGATTTTATCCACTCCTGAAGGTGTACAAAAATTTAATAACCTCAGATAGTCAAGAAGATGCCCCTGTAGCAGGCGCTCTTTACCAAAAGACATGATCGCAGCTAAGAAATATGGCCAATCTTCTCATCGCGTCGGAATACAACCGAAAGAAAGAATAAAAGATTCTTTCGACGAACCTTCGCCTACATCATCGTGTATCAGTACAAATGATTCGACAGAGGAGACGAGGGGCGATGACAATGGCGGTGTACGGCAACGAAGTGTAGGCTCACCATTGCGTCGACGGACAAGTCCCAGTCATACTTGTTCGACGCAACAGGCCAATAAGCTGGAACAATTTATTCTAAATTCAGGATGCTGCAGCAGGATAGAAGAATATGTGCGAACAAATCTCCGCTTGGTTCGAGGTCGAGTGACTCAAATATCAATCTTCTGACAAGCGATGAATTGCACCTAGTAGGTTGTCAACGGCATGACGAAACGCAATCCATAGACACAGCAGTGCCTGCAGAAAGAGATACCGTCGATGTGCAGCACAGTGACGATGAACGGAGTTTGAACGAGAATGTTAATTTGTACAGTACCCACAATTCACATCAACAAAGGCATCGGACCCAGACGACGTAGACTTGGAAATCGGAGAGCAGCCATCCGTGGACTCGCGCTGTTCAATAACAGAAAAGTGGAAAAGGCTTTTGGATGGAGAAGGCTACGTACCACCAGATTTGAACTCATCACGTTTAGGACAGCACACAAGTGATGAGCTTCGCAGTGTACTGGGACCGATCCCTGTTGTAAGTCCAGATAAGACCAAAGCTCCGCTGAACGAAGAGTCAGAGCGTTCGTTCAGACCCTTGTTCTTCTAGCGGAGAAGGCGATCGGCGTCGAAACCAGTACTAAGCCAGAAAAGATTACTTCAGATGACGACGTCCAACAAGTCGATGAATCAAAACATCCAGAATTGGACCCCGAAGTCTCAAAAGAATTATCTCCTCTAGTCTCGGAAGAATTACCTCCTCCAGAAGCACCAGTGCGCACTGGAGGCTTTCAAGAGGCGATGGCTCCTTTCTATGAATTCCTTGATACTTTAATTGCCCGCATTTCACCAGTGAAACCTAAAGAAAACGATTCTTCATGTCGAACAGAATCGCCGATGAACAAAGCGAGACAGAGCCGAGGCAGAACCAGAAGGAGGAGTGCAAAAAGCCGACGAAGAGTCAGGTTTGATGATGAAACAAAAACGAAACGTAATTCGTCGGAAACATCCGTCTTTGAGAGACTAATGTTTACGTGTTACTAAGATTCGCCATCAACGATATCGTCTCGATTTTGATAACTAGGAGAAGACAAAATCTTGTCAAAACACTCGTACTGCAATAATAAATGATAAACGGTCATTAATATACGGACGAAATCGTTCGTGCCGTCACGCGCTTTCATTTTGCGTTTACATTATATGTTAAACGAAACGAGCAAACTCCATTCTATCCACGTTTTTCTTAGGTTGTTTCCAACTACTTATTCCGACGATTCCATTCTTTGCGAGCAAGAGACAACGTCCTATCTGAAATTATGCGCGCAAATAACGGAGGTTTTGTCCATGGAGCCCGTGATATTGCTCTTCTTCCAAATTGTAACTTATTCCGTATGGCAGTACTTTGATCATCTCAAATGGCGCAAAATGTTTGTTTTGCTCAGTTTGCATCGAGTGCCACTCAAAAGTATCAGAAAGGAGTTTCTTCATTTCTATGTTTTCATGCATGGGTTTCAACACGTTGTCATCGGGTTCCAAATGTGCTATACGACGCTCGACGTCTCGCCTGGCCATAGTGAAGGAGAGGCTCAACTGATCGAGTTTGGTACCCCAATGCACGTGCTCTTGGTACCAGTCGCATCGAAGCTGATGCGCTTCTTCCAGCTGCATGTCGTGAAGAATCCATCGAGTCCTTGCCCAGAATTTACTCATGTTAAATTTGTAGGAAGCTTCGGCCGAAGATCGCATCTGGTCGCGATTGATAACGGATGGGATTTTTTGATAGAATTCACGTTGGAGTTTCAGAGCGAACGGTTCTCTTCCAAGAGGTTCTTCGCCGAGTTCAAAGCGCATGAACCGTGATGCCTCGAAAACTTCTATATTCGTATCGGGAGGAAGTCTTTCTGCATTTGAAGAGTCCTGGTACTTCAGTTCCGACATGAGAATGACAGCTCGGCGATTTGGTTCTGCAGGCAAAACAAACTTTGCTTTAGGTGCTGTTTTTCTCTTGACCAGTCTTGTAGGCCAATGAGATCGTTGCATCTCGCTTACTAAGAACTGTATATCCTTCAGACTAGGGGAGACGGTGAATGTTTGATCAATGTACAGAGCATATTTCACATCTGTAGCGAAGAAGGCATTGGGAGTCAGTTTCAGTAAAGCGGCGTCCTGCTCGTGAAGAGGATCCGGCGTCTCGTCCTCGGGCCAGATTAGAACCCAACCTCTAAATAACAGTCTTCCATTGAGTTGGGAGATCTTACGCTGGTGAAAAGCGTTCTTCCTGCTTCGATCCTGAGGGCTCACTTCCACACCTAGTTTGACTAACTGATCATCTGGCACTTTCTTGATAACACTTTCAACAAGGGGCTTTCTCTTGAAACAACAGCCACATTACATATCAAAGGGTCGCCTTCTTCCATGTATTCAGCTTGGAGACGAAGGTCCGAGACGTCTTTTCCAAGCTCATGGGTGTACAGAACAATGTCACAGCCCTCAGTAACTTCACGAAATACTTGCAGGACAGGATCAAATAAGGAAGGAAGACAGTGCTGCTTCGTTGTGCAGCTTGATGCGCAGGGTAGGTACTTTGCCCTCGATGGCACAGAATATCATCATGTCCACAAGTCGAAAGCTCGTTTTGAATCAGAAGATTGTCTCCCGTCAACGAGTCCGGATCGGATCTTTGAGCACCCGCGGAATCGTAGTGCTTGTAAAGTGTGCGAAAAGGATGCGCCTGGTCAATGAGCCATGCTAAAGTTCGAATCAAGCCCTCCTCTAGGATGACTCTTGGCTTGTTCCAGCTGAGTCTTTCTTGTGCCGCCCTTCGAGCACTGACTATGTCAACATATCCAGTCACAGCTCTCATGCTCGAAGAGGATTATCAACTTTTCAAGGACATTCAGTTTCGATTGCGCGATCTCTCTCACGTCAGAAAGGGATAATGTACCACCAGAAGTAATTTCGAAAGCTGCAGGAAGGAATCGAGGAGAGCGATACTGCATTGCGGCTATTATGGAATCAACTGCATCATCCACGTGCAAAATGTCCCACTTGTCATCATGTTCTGAAGGATACGTTGTAACAGTAGAGTTGACACAATGTCCCCGTGCAGTGGGCCTCAAGAGCAGACTGCAGAACACTGTTCACACTTCCGAAGTCAGCGCCATCCGCCGGACGAATGTAGGGACCATAAATGCCGTTCGGAAAACGCAGCGCCACCGACTCTACACCGTACTTGGCATAGTAGAAATCTGCCATTATTTCGTCCATCATACGGGATCTGCCATGTAAAACGTCCATCCAATCATGTGGAGTGCGCTCATGAAACAGATTTGAAGATGCGAAAATCATATGTGGCCGTTTGGCTGTGTCAGCGACAGAAGCAATGGAAGAAAGAATTTGTTCTGTTGAGGCCAAAGCCGACCGAAAGGAAAACATTGCGTTCTTTTCCTGGTTGGGATCCGTGCTCGCAAAATAGGCATCCTTGAAGATAGAGCCCAAGTGGACAATGTGCGTTGGCTGATACGCACCACATAAGTTGAGCTCTCCAGTTATCTCAAGGGATGGACTGTTCTTTTCGGTGCCTTCATCGGATCTACTCCAACATAGGAAGCAGCTACTGGCCGAGAAAGTTTCGGTATGTTCGTATACAAAATTTCCATTGGTTTGATGAGTTCTAGCCGACTCTTGACCGTATTTGGAAACATGTTATCAATCCCAATAATCAATTCGACACCACAGCGTTCTTTCAGAGCTAAAGCCAGATGAAAACCAGTCGGATTAAGGATTCCAGTGATGAGAACACGAGCCTTTGAATTCAGAGCATCGCGCTGAACGAACGAGTCGCCATTTGTTACCGCGGATGTTCGAGCCAAATACCCGCAGAGCGAATTCATATCAACGGGTGGACTGTGTTCGAAATGAATATCATCGCGCGGTGATCTTTCCTGTCGATCGGATAACCAAACGTCATAAGAGTCCAATCGCTCGTCCGTCATGGAGATTGCGGGAGGTTTCGATCTGGTCTTTCTTTCCAACCCATTTCTATCCAATTCTTTTTGAACAAGTTCGTACAAATCAGCTTCACGGCGATCTTTGAAACGACGCTGATCACGGAGCTTCGTCGCATCGCTGGCCAAATCGACAAAGATTCGGTAAGAAAGTCGATTTTAGAAGCGTGTCGGAAAAAGAAGAGCGTTGCTAGCAGATAGGCAGGAATACCAGCAAAAGACAAGATCGAATCCAACGACCTACTCGCCAAATTCCGCTCGGTTCCTTCCGCTTAAAACGCGGATGACGTTGCTGCCGTCGCGATCGATACAAATCAGCGTGATTCGGATGCGTTTGCGCAGCAGCAATCGAAGGATGATAACGCCGATGGACACCCAGCTGTGCAACATCCAGCATAACTTCGTCGTCCGTAGTCCCCGGCTCGAGATCTTCGTGTCGAACGTGTCGTAGCCCTGTAGCACTGCGTTGAGGAGAAAGGTCGACGGAACAATCGACCGAAGCTCCGCGCTCCGCTGTAGTCGGCGTTTGCCACTCGCTGTCCGATGTACACCGCGGGTCGGTTCTTTATCATCAGCAGAGTATTGTTGTTGCTGCGGCACCTCGTGATCTTCTGGAATCACCGCTGGCGGTGTAGAAGAATTCACGGGAGTGCCTTGCGAGCCCGGAGTCGAAAATGGGGAAAACAGACGAAACGGCGAGGATCGATCGCTCGATGGCGTATACGCATTGACCGCCGATTTGTCATTCGAATCACCCGATTTGTTCGGAACACTAGGCGAAGATACAAGACTGTCTGGAGAAGCTGCATTGAGGTTGCTCCCCGTTTCGCTCTGAGGGTCTATCTGCCCCTTGGTCGCAGCATGCGGAGATGCGGGCAAGGCGGGTGAAGCATTTGTCTGCCTATTATTTTCAATAGGAGGGACTGGTCGTACCGGTATGGGCACAACCGGACGATCTGAACTCTGATGCACTAGAGGCTCATCATTTGAACGACTTGAGGCGAATCACCCTCTCCAGGCTTATCGGGCCTCCTGCCGTCCGAGCCGTTGCTTTCCATTTCACGACCGCTCGTCGAGGTTTGCTCGTGAATTCCTGGTTTGAGCACTGTTGCTCAGCTTTTCTTTAGGCTGTTTTTTCTTTATTAAAAAAAATTGCAGTTTTCTTTCCGAGAGACGCTCGACGTAACCGTGCAACAGGTGATAGCAAAGGTATATTCTTATTTGTTATCAATCAACGGAAGACCACGATGCAAATTGGACGTGTTTATGCGGTCCTCGTCTTTCCTGAAAAAATTCGTCCGTTTGTGAATCGGCTGGCGCGTTGGCGGGAACCATGTTCTGTATTTCAAACTCGTGTTTCATAGTCGCCCAACAAGAGAACGTTACCGAAACACGTGGTTTGTACGTAGTGTAGAGAAAGAGACGGAGTATTTGCGGTGTGTCGGTACTATTATACGTAGTCTAGTATCATGGTACTGGTCACTGGTCGTTGTTTCTCGGGACTCGGCATGACGTCACGACGTGCGGGCTAACTTATGATCGGGATTCGACTGGGCAAGACTGGAAAGATGAGGTTCTCGAAAACAAGGATCTCGACCTCCGATCGATGATTTTTCTTTTCTTTATGTTTGTCGAAATCCAAACATTTCAATCGAATGTTCGAAAACATAAACAAGTTACGAACTGTTCTCAAGCTAAATGAAAGTAAACGCACTCATAATGTTGATCGTATCATCTTTTCGAAGCGTACGAGCCTTATCATCCCGCACCATGACGACCTCTTCTATCTTAAACTACCTCGATAACCCTTCGTTGCTTCAGGACTTCTTGCAGGAATCCTCCTTGTCGGACAATTTTCAAGTTCATAATCCTGCTCGTCCGGAAGAGGTTTTGGCCTATTTACCGAACAATGGACGCGATGAGACTCGTCAGGCGATTGCTGCAGCAGCCGAGGCCTTGCCTTCGTGGCGCGACGACATGACTGCTTTCAGCCGGTCACAGAAGCTGAAGCAATGGCATTCGCTCATAAACGAGAACAAGAAGGATATAGCTACCATTATAACACTGGAATCAGGAAAACCCTGGCAGAAAGCATGGGTGAGCTTACGTATGGGAACTCGTTCGTCGAATGGTTCGCGGCAGAAGCCGTGCGACACACTGGACCCGGTGGAGGTGTCCAACTACCGACTCCGTTTGCAAAGGAAGACGGTTCTCCTCGAGGAAAAGTAATTACAGTCCAGCAAGCGGTTGGTGTGGCTGGCTTGATTACTCCGTGGAACTTTCCAATTGCCATGGTAAGTATTTATCACTCGCCGAGAATTCCTCTCGCGGTTGGGTTCTAACAAATACTGTATAGATCACACGCAAGGCCGCACCCGCCTTGGCTGCAGGGTGTAGCGTAGTGATCAAACCAAGTGGTATGACGCCATTGACGACCTTGGCGCTCCAGCATTTAGCACGGGAAGCGGGTATACCACCGGATGTCATGCACGTCGTTACGGCCGAGCACGCGACAGAGATTGGCGAAGAACTTTGTACCAATCCGACGGTGGCGAAAGTCAGCTTTACAGGATCTACTGGTGTGGGGAAGCAGCTCATGGAATGGAGTAGCTCTACAGTGAAACGCATTTCGATGGAACTGGGAGGAAATGCACCGTTCGTTGTTTTCGAGGACGCCGATCTGGATCAAGCTGTCAGCGCCGCGGTCGCGAGCAAATTTCGCAATGCGGGCCAGGTTTGTGTCTGCGCCGATCGCTTCTTGATACAGGAGTCGATTCATGATGAATTCGTTGAGAAATTAGTGAAAAGATCGATGAGACCATTCATGTTGGAGACGGCATGAAGGACGGGATTACTATGGGTCCGCTTATTAAGAAATCCGCGGCGTCAAAGACGCACGAAAATGTTCAAAATGCTGTCAAGGAAGGCGCTAAATGCGTGTACGGCGACATTGATGAGTCTCCAAGCGGCCAGTTTCACAAGCCTATTGTCTTGACGAATGTGCAGCCGGATAGCGTAGTGTGGCATGAAGAAAACTTCGCACCCGTCGTGCCAATTCGAACGTTTCGTACCGAGGAGGAAGCTCTGGAAGCTGCTAATGATTCCAATGTTGGCTTAGCAGCCTACTTTTGTACTCGCGACATGTCCAGGGCGTTCCGCTTCGCAGAACGGTAAGTATCTATCTCGTGTCTTTTTTGAAATTTACTTGGTTCTAATGATTTTAACTTCGCTAGCCTCGAGTCTGGAATGGTAGGAGTAAACGAAGGAATAATCAGTACATGCTCCGCTCCATTTGGCGGTGTAAAGGAAAGTGGCCTTGGTCGTGAAGGTGGAACTCTCGGTCTTGCTGAGTATTTAGAGACCAAGTATATCTTTTGAATATCTAAAACCCATGTACATTTTCTTGAAGATCTGTTGTAACTGCTTTACAATGAGTTAGTTTATTATCTCGCATTCGCATTATAAGTCGTCGTCATGGTAATCCATGTCCTGGAGAACTTTTAACATGTCTAACGCAGATGCCCGTCTATTATAGCCTCCAGGAGCGGCACCAGTGACTTCACTAGCCTGCTGTCTGTCGAACTCATGAAGTTGCTGTTGAACTTCTTTCATCCAGTTTACTGAACTTCGTCGAATTGAACTGCGGAAGTTGTTACCGAACTGAACATTCGGCATTGCTCCTACGGTGCTATCCAATTCACCGAATGAGTCCCCATAACGGACCCCATGCTCATTGCAGACATACGACGTGAATCGATGGCACCAGCTTGAATAGAAAAAGGTTGAATAGACGAACGGCGGCGATCAAATACAAAATCATCGAATAAGTCGTCTCCAAACTCGGCTTGGAGGTCTTGCATATCGTTTACAAGGCCCTTGGCTGAGGACGACGAAATACTCATGGCTCGCCACGAGGGGCGACGACCGAATTTTTCTAAAACTTCTACCGAATCACGCGATGATCGACGGCAGTCAACAAGGTCATTGTCATCACGTGTTTTTCTGGTCTGTTCGGCATAATAATCGACATCACCGTATCCGTAATCTGGGTTTTGTGGAGGTGCCATCCGGTTTACACTCGGTTGAAGTGGCTGCTGATACATGTTCCGAAATTGGTGCTGCAACTGGGGATGTATTGGAGTTGGTTGCAAATCTTGTAGCTGTTCGGCATCCAGTTGCCTCATTTGGTACGACGGCATCTGCTGACTTTGCATGTTACTGAATGGTTGTGAATTTCCATACAAAAATCCAAGCTTTGAGAAATATCAGGGCAATACCCATTGGATTGATTTCGCCGATCGGAGCCTGGGAAGCGAAAACACCATTTGCGGAGGTATTATGCTGGCAACGGGCGGCTGGTCAGCAAGCTGAGCGGCAACTGCAGATTGTTGTTGTGGTGGAGTCCGCGTTCGAGGCGGAGAGTGAGTCTCCTTCTTTATCTTTCTTCTTTTGTGCCGTCACTTGATCACGAAGAGAATGCCCCACCTTTTCTCGAGCTTGCGTATCTCCGATATCGTACCACCTCCCAGAATCATCGTCCTGTTTCACGAAAAAAGCTCCTTCTCTTCGCACCTGCTCGACTACAGAGACGACTACTGCAGTCTTATCTGTTTTCGACGGAGCATAGATATACCGGTCTACGTTCGCTTGTATCAGGTTTCTAAACCAAACATTCCCTTCGTGATTCCAGTTTCGTTTTCCACGACCGCAGCATACATCTCGACTGCGAGGCTCATAGCCAACAGGCAGGGGAGTTATTATAGATGCCTGACCTGAGGCTTCCGCTGTCGCTATTGCTACAGCGATAGCATGTAGATCCGTGTTCATCGTTTCGGAAGGGATCGTTGTCATTGTTGCGTTATTAGGCGTCTCCTGACCAACTCCTGTTCCGCCCCTTGAGATCGCAGGAATTAGGAGATATTTGAAAAGCAATTTTACTTTTGTTAGAAACAAGCCTCCTTGCTAATTTTCATACGTTTACCCCGGAGTAATGTAAAATTCGACATGGAAACATTCCGACAGCAACGACAATGAAAAGAGCTGCCCGGTGCCAGCGCGCGTGTCATTCGTCTTGCAGACCGCGTACGTCGTGTACTGTCTTGTTGTTACTCAAGTCATTTTATTCACCTCAACCTCAATGTTTTCTCGCTGGAAGATGACGAAGCAGCTGGTTTGGATTTTAGTGTCGTACGTCGTACGTACGCTTGTCCACTGAATACTGTACTCTACTATGACTATGAAATTGTCCGGATCCAAAAAAGGCCTTAAAATTAGGGGACATGTCATCTGCTGCAGGCTTTCAAAATAAAAGTGGGCAAAGCTAGCTGTGTCCCTTGCGGAACTTCATAGAGTTTGAAAGCGCAAGGAGTTGTGAAAGCGATCTAGCGAGCAAAATCTCTTTAGTCGTTTTGTGATATTGTGAGACCTAATTTCCCGAAAGATCATGATGCACAATCGCTCTTTCTGAATCAGTGAGTGAACTGATGTTGATAGTTTTGTTTCTAGCTGCATCGTTCGTTAATCCACGGAATCCATATTAGTTGTTAATCGACATGAGCAGCCGCTCCTCGTTGCTCGAATTGAAGATAGACGCGTTTTCTCCGAGTACGAGGCGTACACGAGGGCGGTTAGCTGCCAGCAATTAAGCGTCCTATGACCTAGCCAAGGTTTCCGTCCTTCTCACATTTTGCCTGAAGAATAGGTTACCGTTGGTAAGCGTTATTGTTTGCCTGGTTGTAGGTAGAATATAATATAATCATTAGTCTTCGTCCTATTACAAATTACAACAATTACAAACAGAATAGTCGATTCAAAGGCCGGTAAAACAAGTAATTATACAAAAAAGTGAGCGCAGTTCTCTCGAGCTAGTCTGGCTCTAGAGAGGAGGAAACCATCAACAATCAACGGTCATTCCATCACACGGAATCATCGATCGGCAACTTCCTCAAAAGCCGCGGAACTTCCGCGCTCCGGAAGGAATTGACCTTTTCCAGTTTTGCGTTCTTCCTTCTTGATCCGTTTCTTCGTCTGACCGCTTGTCATCTACTTAAAGCCTGATACCTCGAATACCGGACGTTACCGTTTTTACACTAAAACGAAGAAGCCGGGTGCCGGTCGCAGCGAGCAAGGAAAACGTTGTTTCGGACGTCCATCGTTGTTTATCAGCAAGTCTCGTTCACGACGCGCTGCAAGTTAAAATCTTTCTTATATCATTCTTTAGCCATTGTTGACACACCGAAAAGAAAGATATCATACGCTAACGCACACGATACCCCGGGTCAGTTGCAATAACCGAAGCCTGGTGAAGCTAATCTGAGAAATATCACAGTCTGCGGACCAATCCGACTGGATGAGCGATGAGCCTGCCAAATTCGATCGAGTCGAATAATAAATCGTCGATAGGGCGCCGTCTACGACATCGGAGTATTTCCAGCGGAACAGGTGTTGATGTAAACCGTAAACAATCAATGTTGAGGATAGCGGAAGATGACACGCCACGATTGCCCATTCCAAGTCCAGACTCGCCTGTTCGAAAACGTGGGAGCGCCAGTATCGCTCTTTCTTGGCAAAGAGGAACGTGAAAGTACCAGGAACTATTCCCAACAAACCGCCTATACCCGATTTACCGAAAATGCACCAGCTGGCTTAAAAAGGGAAATCTCGCCGCGGATGAACACTCTGTTCGAGGTGGCGGCTTCTTCGGAACTGTGTTTCGCTCGTCAGAAAAATCTATTCGCAAAAGTCATGATCGGCGGGCTAAATCGTTTTCGAACACAGACGAACTCGATGGTGCTCGACACCATGGTGCGCCTAAAATAAACAGCCCCGGAAATCTGCTTTCGGTCCCCTATCAGGATGATGCTCCGCCCTCCCTTCACAGTTTAAGCATTGCTCGCTCGCAATCTGTCAATGACACGGATCGAATGAATCTTCCCAGCCCTTCATTCGCCAGCAGTTTAGAAGCAAAAGGACTGATCCCCAGTACATGCAAAGAGGAAGAAGATAGCACACCAAGCTTAATTTCTTCCAGTTATACCGAGTCGAATGGATTCATGTCCGGTTCATACCGAGTAGAGGAGACGACTCCAGCGTTCGATAGTTCTTTGTCCGCCATGAAAAAAGCATTTACAGAGTTTCATAATTCTTCAGCGACGGGTAACGATGCCGATTCCGCTTTCTTGGGAGACGATCCTCCACATCGTGGGTGTATCGTCAGCGAAGTGCGCTTGCTACCTCGGGGCTGTTTGCGCGTAAACTGCAGTTAGGGGTAGATTGGCTTCGATGGATCGCCTTGATCACCTAGACTTTTCCAATACCACCGGAACCCGAGTACTGAAGCCTATTCTTGGCGTGGAAACATGGCAAAATGCTCGTAGGTATCTCATGGGCCCGGCAATTGTAGCGGACTGTCCTGTATCACTGTGGGAAACCAGCTGATTGGTGTCTCGGAGGCTGTCGTTGACGATTCTGCGGTGTACAAAACAACTTTGCTCGGATCATGCTTTATTTGCGACATTAGCAAGGCGAACGATCACACGGAAAAGAGGATTGGTCTTCTGCTGAACTGCTATTGTATCAAAACTATCTCTTGGAACTCAGCAGTGCTGAGGAGCGCACTTCTGGATCGAGGCCTCAAGGATACATTCACTTACAGTACGCCGTCGCAGAACGACATCCTTTGTTTGATAACGCTCTCCAAATTCGTTGTTATGGAAGTCCCTGTGCAAAATCCGACGCAAGGCTGCTACTCATCTGTCTACCGAAGCCGGAAGAACGGGAACAATGGGTATCTTGCATCAACAGGGCAGGAAACTGGATCTTGAAGCAATGTATGAATTAAATGTAGAAAAGCCACTCGGTACCGGAACATATTCTACGGTTTACGAAGGACGGCGAAAACAAAAAAAGTCGGGAAATGTTTCATCGCTACGATGCGACAGAGCGTTAAAAGTTTTCAACAAGGAAGAGTTTTGGAAGCACGTCATGAAGGGCAGGAGAGGGCAGATACGGTTGTTAGAGAAGCATCGGTGCAAAGCGTCTTGACAGTCAAGTACGGTCTTTCGGTGCCTTCGTTTGTCAAGTTGCATGGCTTCTTTGAAACATCCGAGCACGTTGTCCTTGAATTGGAGCTCTTAGATGGGCGCGATTTGTTTCACCACATAACTCAAGCTAAGAGTGCCTTGGAAGAGGATGACGCAGCTAGAGTCTTACGAGATTTGCTACAGAGTCTGCAAGCTATGAAAAAAGCAGGGTAGCGCACAGGGACATCAAGCCTGCCAACATTCTCATGTGTTCAGGTGTCGACCCCATTATAAAGGTGGGGACTTTGGAATGGCCACCTTTGTTGGAGTAGACGGTAAAGTCAGAGGAAGGTGTGGCACCCCGGGATATGTCGCTCCGGAAATATTCACTGCTGGTGTCTATGGTGGCTACGACAATAAAATCGACGTTTTCTCCGCCGGGGTTACGCTTTACGTGATGCTCTGTGGATATGAACCGTTCTACGGGGAAACCGACGCAGAGCTCGTGGAAGCGAATAAACTTGCCGAGGTCGATTTTCCAGAAGAAGAATGGTCAAAAGTTTCTCCTTTGCCAAGGACTTGGTCAAGAAAATGATGCACAAGGACCCAAAGAGCGAGTGGATGCAAATCAAGCTATGGACCATCCATGGTTGACTAGGCATCTCGGCAGCCACGATCACGAGCAGGGCAGCTCAAAGCTTAGCGAAAGCACGTGCGTTATATGCTAATAGTCATTCGCGAACCAGCCGATGCGTCATACGCGAAAATTTTGTTATAGTTCTAATCATAAACGTTCATTATTCAATGGAGAGATCGAGGTTGATGAACGCGCTTCTTGTGGGGCTAGAGACAGAACATAGTTTTGTCTCAACAAAATCGTGACATTTCCAGACGAAAAGCTGGACAAAAAATCTTTGGATTAGTACATTTTGCATGATTGTCAAGAGTCAAGAGAAAATATGTCGGAACTCGTTGTACATTAAAATAGATAGACAATACTTGTCATCTAATCAAGAAACAAGTTGCATGGAGTTAATACACCGTCCGGTAATGAAAACTATCCTTTGACTATAAAGAAAGAAGTTCCGAGTACCGGGTACTTTGCATCAAAGAGCCAGTCGAGTTTTTTCCGGAGTGCAACACGCAACAACAAAACTCCTCCTCACACGATTCGTCCAACCACTTTTCGTAGAACTTGGCTTAAACCATCTTGCCAACACATTGGCCTCGAAGGTCTATCGCTATCAAACAACATGGATCCACCTGATATGCCAATGGCTAAGGACACGAGGAATCGAGCCGTCGCATCTGTGATCCTGGCATCGTTGGCGTGCGGCGGCTTACTTGGGCTCACAGCTGCTCGATCAGGCGATTTGAATGTCGTCGCTTCTTCGGAAATGTTTTCCGATGCTCGGAGGCTGAATTCTCAGTATACGAAATCAACAACCAATGATCCCATACGCGAATACATGCCACGATTAGTCGGGAAAGAAAAGGCTGCCAGTCTTGAGAGGGATTTCAAAGCAAGAATCGTCGGAGGCATAATGTCACCCCAAGGGCGTTTCCATTCTATGTCCAATCTACAGGAAAAGCACTTTGCGGTGGTTCACTCATTCATGAAGACATTGTCTTAACAGCAGCGCACTGTCTTGATACGTATGTTGAAGATGTTATCATCGGGTCGAACGATATATTCGGGAGAGACGGTGCAGAAAAAATACCAGTGGAAGTGGCGCTTCCTCACCCGCTGTACTCAAATCAGACGGAGCAAAATGATCTCATGCTGTTAAAACTTCGATCCCCGAGCAATTCGTCTGTGGTCAGTCTAAATCTCAATCCTGTTGAACCAGCCGACGACGAAGAAGTAAAGGTCATTGGATTTGGCTATACTGCCGAACCCGAAACAGAAGGCGCAGCGGTCTCCGTTCCGCTCCAGGAAGTAACGATTAATGTCATTGATTTCGAAACGTGTGACGCCCTGTTGGGAGTGCCGATTTTCGCAGACTCGCAAATATGCGCCGGAAATCTGGATGGAGGTCGCGACAGGTACGTTGAATGTGACATTTAACACAACATGCCGAACGATTGACTGAACTCACACATTTTTAATGACCAGCTGCGCCGGTGACTCTGGAGGTCCGCTATTAAGTCTAGACAACAGCCAATACGGTGTTGTCTCGTACGGAATTGGGTGCGGTCAACCAAATCGACCAGCTGTATACACCCGCTTAAGTGCCTATTCCGACTGGATCCGCGAAGGCATTTGTTCGTTGTCCGAAAATCCTCCACCCGATTGTCCCGAAAAGCCACCCGTCGATAGTCCTACAGAGCCATCCGAAACCCAGCCAACGGTGGCACCCTCCAACACAACAATCCTCCTTGCCCACACTATCACCACTGCCTCCCACTGCCGCTCCAGTCGCTGCACCCGTTCCTACAGCTGTCGTTACCATTTCTCACAATCATTTGTTCGTCTTGAGCAAGGGTGACGGGTACAGTACACTCTTTGGAAAAGACTCCGAAAAGGTAGTAGTGATACACCAGGCAAAGGAACGAAATTAACCAAAGGCAGTAAATCGAATCTCGAAAAGAGCCTGGAAAAGGCATGGGAAGAGGAAAACGAAAGAGGAAGCACGGTAAGGAGAAGAAGAGCAAGAAAAGCGGTGGCGCCTCGAGCAAAAAAAGCGAGCAAAGGGAAAAAGTTGTAGGAGAAACTGCTATTGTAGAAGTTGCTGTTCTATGTTATCGCTTTTCCTTGATATTAGATGGGAATAGATTGATCGTTCATGGTGACATCCAGCTTGATTCTTACATGCACCGAAGGCATCGGTGGCCCGAGTTATTTCTGTTTTGATGTCGCAGTGAGTCTACCTAGCCGTCTGTCCGTAGCCAGAGATTCATTTCACTCTCTATGCCGATACGTACGACGCAAGGACCACTAGTACATTTTTGAACGCGATCCCACGTAGAAATGCTTGAACCGCTTACGCATGCACTCGATCGAGAGCCGCGCCACAAACCACACACGTTATAATTGGCCGAACGAAAGATCCAAGCACAGACGTGATGTTGTTGTGAGAAATGCATGAGAGATGTCACCCCGTTTCTGCGCCGCTCGCACATCACCTCTCTTTTGCTGACAAGGATTCATTCATTCATCCTTCATCGGGTCTACTTGTTATTGAATATCTCAAATAATTCGAATAATAAGAATGAAGATCATCATCTGGGCTAGTTTGTTTCAGGCCGTCGTGTCTTTCTCTGCACCCAAAGCCAACGTGCTCCGCTCTTCAACGGCATTGTTTGCTGAAGCCAATGGCTCTGATGCCCCCAAGAAAATTCTCGTTCTCGGAGGTGATGGCTTTTGTGGCTGGCCCACGAGTTTGTACCTTTCCGATCGAGGACACGATGTAGTCGTCGTCGATAACTTGTCGCGCAGAAATATCGATTTGGAGTTAGGATGCGATTCGTTGACACCGATTCAACCCATGGAGGTTAGTTAGTTCGTAGTATCGATTGACAGACAGCGGGTGTCTCCTTTTCGAAGGATGTCTGGTGTTCTACACATTAGATGACATTGATCTCAAACTCACTCTTTTCTTCTCTTTTCCTTTTCTTTGTATCGTTCTACAGGTCCGCTGCCAAGCATGGAAAGAAGTTTCGGGAAAAGACATTCGCTTCGTCAACTTGGATGTCGCCAAGGAGTACGATCTCCTCGTGCAGCTCATTGAAAAGGAAAAGCCCGATTCGATTGTTCATTTCGCGGAGCAACGTGCTGCTCCTTACTCCATGAAGACATCGAAAACCAAGCGTTACACGGTCGACAACAACGTCGGTGGCTCCAACAACTTGTGTTGCGCGGTCATTGACAGCGGTGTCGATGCGCACATTGTTCATTTGGGAACCATGGGTGTGTATGGTTACGGAACTTCCGGGGTGAAATCCCGGAAGGATACATTGATGTCATCCTCCCGGGGACGCGAATCCAACATTTTGCATCCGGCGTATCCTGGATCTGTCTATCATGCTACCAAGTGTTTGGACGCTCTCTTGTGGCAGTTTTACAATAAGAACGATCAGCTTCGTGTGACTGATTTGCATCAAGGTATCGTCTGGGAACCAACACTCCTCAGACCGCTCTCGATGAGCGCTTGATCAACCGATTTGATTACGACGGAGACTACGGTACCGTGTTGAACCGATTCTTGATGCAAGGTGCTATGGGTGTCCTTTGACTGTCTATGGAACAGGAGGTCAGACTCGTGCTTTCATTCACATTTCCGACACGGCGCGTTGCATTGAGTTGGCGGTCAACAACCCTCCCAAGCCAGGTGATCGAGTAGAGATTTTCAATCAGGTCGCTGAAACTCGACGTGTCCGAGACATTGCCAACTTGGTAGCCAAACTTACTGGAGTTGAAGTCAACTACATTCCCAATCCTCGTCAGGAAGCAGACGAGAATGAGCTGGATGTTTCCAACAAAAGTTCTGCAACCTTGGTCTTGACCCCATCACGTTGGACACGGGATTGTTTGATGAAGTGACAGAAGTTGTCAAGAAATACAAGAGCCGGTGCAACCCCAGAAAATCTTGCCGGCTTCCTTCTGGAACAAGAAGCGTGCTGAAGCATGCGCCGATTTGGACCCCATGAGTGTTAAGCTCGCCGAAGAAAAGTCGGAGGCGGCGGCTCCTTAAATAATCTGGTTGGAAGTAACCAATCCTCAGTCACAACCTTTTCAAGCAACTAGTATGAGTTTTCTTTGTGTGACTACGGCAATTGGTGCAATTGAATAAAGATGTGAATGTTATAAGGTTTTCGTTATAAAGAAAAGTTATAAAAGCTGAGAAGCCTTTTCGCATTAAGAGTTGGGTTGGTGAAACAAACGGCCAAATAATTTGTTTCGTCAAAACCCAAAACCAAAATGATGGCGCTTCATCATCAACAGCATTTTTTTGTGAGACGAAACACATGGGTATTTACACAGAAAGACGACTTCTTGTCTCTTTCATTTTATTTTGATTTGTTTTCGCATTGTGTGTATCATAGGACTGTTTGCTCTGTTCGAACTTTTCCACTCGAAGAAAACGAAGCCACAATTCTCGGAACAGTTTTAGAAACGTCCCTTCAAAACGTTTCTTATAATGTACCAAGATCGTGCAAGGCGGCTGTATCTTCTGTGACTTTGAGCGGTGTTTTTTTGATGAAAGCAAAGAGTTGCTCTTTTCGATTACTTGGGTCTCAAACTGGTCTTTGAGAGAAATATTACGATTGATAGTTGCGGTTTCCAAAGTTTGGCGTCTAATCTCGCTATTCGGGCCTTCCTCGTCTGCGGCAAGCTCATCTTTCAGAAGACGACCACCGAATGGCACAGGTTGACCTGTTGGGTCGGAACTTGGATTTTCTGTTGGTTCATTAGAAGGATTTTGTGATGGAATGACAGAAGGCGACGATGATGGCGAACGGCTGGGCGCGCGGCTTGGATTACTTGATGGTTTAGAACTTGGCGTTCCACTCGGACTCGCGCTCGGCGAAGTCGATGGAAGACTTGTTGGTATAGCACTCGGCCTTGAGCTCGGCGAAGTCGATGGAGGACTCGTTGGTGTAGCACTCGGCCTCGAGCTCGGCGAAGTCGATGGAGGACTTGTTGGTGGTCGTAGCACTCGGCCTCGGCCTTGCTCGGCGAAGTCGATGGAGGACTCGTTGGTATAGCACTCGGCCTCGAGCTCGGCGAAGTCGATGGAGGACTCGTTGGTGTAGCACTCGGCCTCGAGCTCGGCGAAGTCGATGGAGGACTTGTTGGTGTAGCACTCGGCCTCGAGCTCGGCGAAGTCGATGGAGGACTGGTTGGTGTAGCACTCGGCCTCGAGCTCGGCGAAGTCGATGGAGGACTTGTTGGTTTAGCACTGGGTCGGGACGTGGGGAAGCGGACGGACTGGTGCTAGGAATCTCTGAAGGCTCTCTAGATGGGAATACAGAAGGCTTTGATGTGGGATGGCTGCTTGGCGACGCGCTGGGAACAACACTGGGGCCTGTCGTTGGCACGTGGCTCGGAGACACAGATGGGACTATGCTCGGCGTCGATGTTGGAGTCCAGCTTGGCACACCGCTTGGCTTACTTGTTGGATTCGAGCTTGGTGTCGCACTCGGCTTCCCGTGGGCGGAGATGATGGAGGACTTGTGGGTCCAGCACTCGGTGCTGAGGTGGGCGAGAAGGATGGAGCGATGCTAGGAACCACCGTTGGCTTTGATGTCGGTACACTACTGGGCGAACGGCTTGGGGCACTTGACGCCGTCACACTTGGTTTGCTACTGGGTTCAACTGACGGGCCTGTCGAGGGTTCGTGGCTCGGTTGAACAGACGCTACTGCGCTCGGAGTCGATGAAGGACTCGAGCTGGGCACAACGCTTCCATCAATGGTCGGGTTGGAGCTTGGTGATCCACTCGGTCTCTCACTCGGCGATGTGGATGGCTGAGTAGTGGGTGTAGCACTGAGAGTTGAGGAGGGTGCAGCCGAGGAACAGTGCTAGGAACAACCGAAGGCTCTCGCGATGGTGATGCAGAAGCCGTCGTGGTTGGAGTGCTACTTGGCAGCACGGTTGGTACGACAGACGGGCTTGTGGTGGGGTCACTGCTTGGTGAAACGGACGCGACTACGCTTGGAGTCGTTGACGGGTTCAAACTGGGCTCACCGCTTGCCGCGTTTGTTGGAATCGAGCTTGGTGCCGCACTCGGCTTCTCGCTCGGCAAAGACGATGGTGAACTTGTGGGTCCAGCGCTCGGTAGTGCACTTGGTGAAGCCGAAGCTGTGATGCTAGGGCCCATTGACGGCTCTCGCGATGGTGATGCAGAAGCCGTCACTGTCGGAACGCTACTAGGTGACGTGCTTGGAACAGCAGAAGGGCTTGCTGTGGGGTCGTGACTCGGTGAAGCTGATGCAACTACGCTCGGAGTCGACGACGGACTCGAACTGGGCTCACCGCTTGCAACAATTGTTGGAATCAAACTTGGTTGGGTAGTCGGAACAGCACTCGGTTGTGAACTTGGTGAAACCGAAGCTGTGATGCTTGGAACCATTGACGGCTCTTGCGATGGTGATGCAGAAGCCGTCACTGTCGGAACACTACTAGGTGACGGCTTGGAACAGCAGAAGGGCTTGTTGTAGGGTCACTGCTTGGTGAAACGGATGCGACTATGCTCGGAGTCGATGACGGATTGAAGCTGGGCTCGCCGCTTGCTACAATTGTTGGAATTGAGCTTTGTACAGCACTCGGCTTTTCGCTCGGCGAAGACGATGCTTGAGAAGTGGGCACAACACTCGGTTGTGAACTTGGTGAAGCCGAAGCTGTGATGCTAGGGCCCATCGAGGGTTCATGCGATGGTGATGCAGAAGCCGTCATAGTTGGAGTGCTACTCGGCAACATGCTTGGGACAACAGACGGGCTTGTTGTGGGGTCACTGCTTGGTGCAACGGAGGCCGCTACGCTCGGGATCGATGACGGACTGAAACTGGGCTCACCACTTGCCACAGTTGTTGGAATTGAGCTTGGTGATCCACTCGGTTCCGTAGTAGGAGAAGTCGAAGCTTGATGAGTGGGTTCAGAACTAGGAGGTGAGGTGGGCGGGAGAGAAGCATCAATGCTAGGCCCCACTGATGGCTGCGATGTAGATGGAACTACGCTGGGCACAACAGAAGAACCTAAAGTGGGCTGACCGCTCGTTGACGGATTCAAACTGGGCTCACCACTTGCCACATTTGTTGGAATTGAGCTTGGTGATCCACTCGGCTTCTCGCTCGGCGACGATGATGCTTGAATAGTTGGCACGACACTCGGTTGTGTGCTTGGTGAAGCCGAAAATGCAATGCTTGGACCCACGGAAGGCTCTCCCGATGGCGATGCAGAAGCTGTAGGGAGGCTAGTAGGCGACACGCTGGGAACAGCAGAAGGGCCTGTTGTGGGGTCGTGACTCGGTAGAGCCGATGCGACTACGCTTGGAGTCGTTGACGGATTCAAACTGGGCTCACCGCTTGCCAAATCCGTTGGAATCGAGCTTGGCGCCGCACTCGGCTTGTCCGTGGGCGATGACGATGGTTCAGTAGTGGGCACAACACTCGGATGTGAACTTGGTGAAGCCGAAGCTGCAATGCTGGGACCCATTGAAGGCTCTTGCGATGGTGATGCGGAAGCCAACATAGTTGAGTATTACTTGGCAACATGCTGGGAACAGCAGAAGGGGTTGTTGTGGGGTCACTGCTTGGTGAAACTGATGCGACCACGCTTGGAGTCGATGACGGATTAAAACTCGGCTCACCGCTTGCCAAATCGGTTGGAATCGAGCTTGGTGCCGCACTCGGTTTCTCGCTCGGCGAAGACGATGTTTGAGTAGTGGGCACAACACTCGGTTGTGAACTTGGTGAAGCCGAAGCTGTGATGCTAGGGCCCATTGACGGCTCTTGCGATGGCGATGCAGAAGCCGTCGTGGTTGGAGTGCTACTCGGCAACGTGCTTGGCGTGTTAGATGGCTTGACTGTTGGGTCGATGCTAGGGGCAACAGAAGGGCTTGTTGTTGGCTCACTGCTGGGTGAAACGGATGCGACGTCGCTCGGAGTAGCTGACGGATTCAAACTAGGCTCACCGCTTGGCACGGTGGTCGGTCCAGTACTTGGTGATACACTCGGCTTTTCTCCAGTTGGCGAAATCGACGGTTGAGTTGAGGGTACAGAGCTCGGCCTTGACGATGGTGAAGAGGAAAGTTCCGCGCTCGGACCCATAGAAGGCTCTTGCGATGGCAATGCGGAAGGAATTAGTGTTGGAACAATACTTGGCGCCAGGCTGGGGGCGCTTGATTGGACCGCAGAAGGACTACTGCTGGGCACACTTGATGGGCCTGCTGTGGGTTGACTGCTCGGTAAAACAGATGGGAGAGTGCTTGCTGATGGATTCAAACTGGGCGCCCCGCTTGTCACATCCGTTGGGTTCAAGCTAGGAACCATTGAAGGCTCTCGCGAAGGTAATGCAGAAGCTGTAGGGAGGCTAGTAGGCGACACGCTGGGAACAGCAGAAGGGCCTGTTGTGGGGTCGTGACTCGGTAAAGCCGATGGGACTACGCTCGGAGTAGTGGACGGACTCAAACTGGGCTCACCGCTTGCCAAATCCGTTGGAATCGAGCTTGGCGCCGCACTCGGCTTGTCCGTGGGCGATGACGATGGTTCAGTAGTGGGCACAACACTCGGATGTGAACTTGGTGAAGCCGAAGCTGCAATGCTGGGACCCATTGAAGGCTCTTGCGATGGTGATGCGGAAGCCAACATAGTTGAGTATTACTTGGCAACATGCTGGGAACAGCAGAAGGGGTTGTTGTGGGGTCACTGCTTGGTGAAACTGATGCGACCACGCTTGGAGTCGATGACGGATTAAAACTCGGCTCTCCACTTGCCACAGTCGTCGGTTGAAAACTTGGCGATCCGCTTGGCCTTGCGGTCGGCAAATTTGATGGGTGAGTAGTTGGCACAGCACTAGGGGAACGAGAGGGTGAAGCTGAATCTGCGATGCTGGGACCCACTGAAGGCGCACGTGATGGAGACGCAGAAGCCGTCATAGTTGGAGCGCTACTAGGCGACATGCTAGGCGCGTTGGACGGATTGACAGTTGGATCGATACTAGGGACAGGTGAAGGGCCTGTTGTGGGTTCACGGCTTGGCGGAGCAGATGCGGCTATGCTCGGACTTGAGCTTGGTGATGGGGAAGGATCCATGCTGGGGCTATTCGATGGCTGCTGTGACGGCGATGCAGACGGCTTCTGGTTCGGAGCGCCACTTGGCGACGTGCTGGGGGCGTTGGACGCCTTCTTAGTTGGTTCACTGCTGGGCACACTAGAAGGGCTTGCTATCGGTTGACTGCTTGGTGAAGCAGATGCAACTATGATTGGAGACGACGACGGATTCATGCTGGGCACACCGATTGGTCTATCACTTGGAGATGCACTCGGTTTGTCTGTCGGCGAAGGCGTTGGTTGGGTTGAAGGTCTCGCGCTCGCTGTTAACGTTGGTGAAAGAGAAGGACCAAATGTAGGGCTATCCGAAGGCTCTCGTGATGGTAATGAAAACGGCTTCGAAGACGGACGGCTACTCGGCGAGGTCGACGGTTTCATAGTTGGCACAACAGGTTGCGGTGTCGGCATCGCAGTGGGCATTGTCATTTCCACAACCGGAGACGCAGTCACTTTTGGCACCGGGGCTGTTCGAGGAAATATTTCGTTCACGACTTGTTTTAGCTTCTTAATAATAATTGGGGCCCTCTCAATCACCGTTGGTGCGCTTATTGGCTGTCTGACAATGGGCGGTCTCGCAATGGGTGGTATGTTGAAGGGCGGTCTGACAATGGGTGGCGCAGCGCTGGGCGGTCTAACGCTTGGCGCTTTCACTGGTGGACTAACGGGTGTCTTCCCGCTTGTTGGACTCTTTTTCCCCGTTTTGCTTTGACTAGACTCTTTAGGTGTAGAACCTTTGCTGTTGGAGCTACCCGCTTTGCCTGAATTCATTGCAGGCTGCGCTTTCGTATTAGACGGAGTCTTTGCGGTGGTTTTGCTTGATGTCGTCGTCGCGGGCTGCTTCTTTGCGTCGTCGTCGCAGACTGTTTCGCTTGTGTCGTCGTTGGGGACGGTTTCGTTTGCGTTTGCGTCGTCGTCGCAGACTGTTTCGCTTGTGTCGTCGTTGGGGACGGTTTCGTTTGCGTTTGTGTCGTCGTCGCAGACTGTTTCGCTTGTGTCGTCGTTGGGAACGGTTTCGTTTGCGTTTGCGTCGTCGTTTCGCTTGTTCGTCGTTTGCGTCGTCGTTGGGGACGGTTTCGCGTTTGCGTCGTCTCGCACGTCGGATTACTATTTATTTGCCGTGCTTGATTTGGGTTTGCTCGCAAAAAAGAGAAACTACTGGAGAGCGACCGGCGTCTGGGAGGCGCTTGGGCAACGTCCTGTACATCAGTGTCAGCTGCGACGGATGCGGTAAGACTCTTAATTAGGCCTGTTCCAAAGTCTAACCAATGAGTCTCCTCTTTCGTGCCAATTTCATTGTTTTCACCCGAGTGCTTTGGTAGGCTTTCTCGTCTCTGATCACTTTTTCTCCAGAGTGGATTGAACTTTTGAAGGAAGGAAGCCTGCGCCTGCACAAGTTTGTTTTCATTGCTCAAGCTCCATAATGTTGGTATCAGAAGAAGCCACAACATCCTCAAGAAGATCAATGGCATTCTATATACTTTGAGTGGCATGGCCATGGTTCAATTTGTTGCTGCTTCCGTGGAAAAAATCTCTTTCAAGCAAGTGTTGGAAAAGTGCGCCGCTCAATCGACGGACGAAAGCAAAGAAACAAAGAAAAGGTGACCGGGTTAATAAAACCACGACCTGGGTATTGGGCCTCCGGTACTCGGTATTCGGTGTTACATTTTTTTTACAAAGTAATAAATACTATTTTACCGGTTCAATAAAAGCAAGAAGTCGAGTCCAAGGAACAAGATATGTCCCAAAACCAAAACCAAGACCCACAGACCCACAGTGCAACACTGAGTAGCGAAGGGCAAATTTATAACTATTCTGCTAGCGGCTCTCTAGTAGTACGAGGTAAAACTTGTGAGCCCTTTGCGCCGATTGCCGATTTCCATTTCCTTTCCCCCCCTCCCCGGACCCCGGACCCGGATCGGTCATTACGGTAGTCATCATAGATCATAGAGAGGAGTGAGGACGACTGACTCATTATTTGATCCTCCCATTTATATTATTTATGTGGGGTCTCCCAAATAAAATGTCAGTCATTAGTCATTTATCCCTATGAGATACTGGAGTATTATTTAGCCATGATTTCGGATTCCGAATTCCAAACCATCCGGGATTGTGTACACTTGCTATCAGTTTGTTCTTAACCAGTGCGACTATTTGTTGCGTTGTCCGTTGTCGAGGGCTCCTTGTCTCTTGCCTTGTCTTGGTCGAGGTCGAGGGTGCACGACTGTATCTGTACTGGTACCGGTACTTGTACATAGTAGATAGTTGCTGTACAGTACGTACCACGTACTGAATGAAATAAACGTGATAGTGATCGAGAAACGACGGAAAATTGAAGGCGCAGGTCCGATGTCCACTCACATCAAAAGAAAGACCGAAGGAACCTGTAGTGTAGAAGCCACATAATCGAAACTCAACAGCCGCAAGAGTTGGTTCAAACATATGATAATGATAGATAGACTCGGGACACGCAAAAGCTTGGAGGATGCGCGTCGAATGGCGATCATGTTTGACGTGTGATTTCTGGGAGTGCCTTAACGGTGCCCATGGTTTAATGAGGGACAATGTGAGCATCGGCACAGCTTTCGATTGTCAGCGCAACAAGTTGAGACAAGCCGTTTCTGCCAAGTGATTGCAAAGAGATATTTAGTCAGGTTGCTAAAAGTAGTTTGGTAGCCAAACCTCAGGAATCGAGATCAAAGTAATTCCCAATCCTCGTCAGGAAGCGGGCGAGAATGAGCTTGACGCATGAGCGAAACGTTCTGCGCCCTTGATCTTGATTCCATCATAATGACGATTGAATAGATTTGACGAATCTTTCTCTCGTTCAACGGAAATCTAAGCAAACATTTTCTTTAAATGATGAGTTAAAAAAAGGGATCAGATCAATGCTTATTTCGATTTTTTTATCATACATAATTAGAGGCATTCACTACGTTCGTTATCAACTGCAGGATATTTTGACCAGACGAGCCAAAAAAGGGTGTTTGCACGGAATGGCGACGCTTCCGTTTTTCGACCATTTCGATCTGACCCCAGTGAAAGGACGTCGCCTCTTCCTCCACCGGAAGAACAGCCGACAGCGTGGTAGTATGAAAGAGGACCCTAGCGTTATTGCTCCTCCGACAAGCTTATACAGCAGTGAGGGCTTCCTAGCAGAAAACAAACTGAGCAGCCCCGAATACTATCGTGTCTTCGATCTCTGGGAAAGTTGTGGATTGAAAACTCCGATCGACGCACTGCATTCAACCAAATATCTTCTTAGCCTTTCGAATTATGTTCCATGATCTTGTCTTCTGGATGCGACTCTTGGGGACTTGGACCGCGTCATTTGAAGACAGTGATGCGTTCTCGTCTTCGATTTGCTGAGTTCCACGCTGTTGTTGAGGACTTTTGAGATTTCAGGAGGAGCGTCATAACGGCTTATAATTGCCGCCCTTCGAGAGGCCCTGGCTTCTGATTGTTCTCATCAGAAACATCCGGATCAGCACCCAACTCGAGCCCCTCGACACGAGCTGCCACCGGTTGACCTGTAGGGTCAGTGCTTGGTAGTGTCGTGGGAAATAGAGTCGTTGGAACAAATGTTGGTGCACCAGAGGATCACCCGTTGGAATGAAAGTAGGTAACAATGACGGAGATTTGCTGGGTAAAAGGTGGGGACACCGCTTTGCTCAACAGTGGGTGTATTACTTGGTGCTACAGTTGGGCTTTCGGACGCTGAAATGGATGGTAGAAGACTGGGTAAAGTTGTCGGCTGTGAAGTTGGTAAAGAAGAGGGTTCAGTACTAGGCCCCGGTGAAGGTCGCTGTGACGGAAGCGGAGAAGGATTCGGACTTGGAATGCTACTAGGAAACACGCTGTTTAGACTTGGTTCGGCACTGAGTTCAACCGAAGGGCCTGTTGTGGGTTGCTTGCTCGGCCGAAGAGATGGAGCTGTGTTCGGCGAAGAAGTTGGAGTCAAACTCGGGGTCAGAGTTGGGTCAATTCCGGTTGGTGCTGTGCTTGGAATAGATGAAGGGGAAGCAACTGGAAATTCGCTTGCGACGGCTGTTGGTCCAGGCGACATTGACTCAATACTAGATGTAGGCGACTCTGTTGTTTCAATTTTCCCTGAGACGGTTTCGGACTCGGCCGCATCGTTGGCAAAACAGGTTGTCCTGTAACGGTCGGCGTCGATGAGGGTGTATTTGTCTCAGCTATGGTAGGCTCAGGCGATGTCGATGGCAAAAAAGTAGATGTTGGAGTGCCTGTCGGGCTTGCAGTAACCGTTGGGGCGTTCGAAGTGGTCGGTGGAAAGGTCGGTAGTGCTTTCTTACTCTTTTCGATGACTTTTTCCCGGATTTGGATTTGCTAGACGACATTTTCTTTGACAACGATGATTTGCTCTTTGACTTTCCCCTTTCCGCTGGTCTTTTAGAAGAAGACGCTTTCCTTTTCCTTTTGAATTATTTGCTTTCCCAGACGACGCCTTCCCTTTCCCGTGTTCACATAAGACGTATTCGCAGTCTGTGATTTCCCGTTTCCTTGCGACTCGTCCGATTTCTTTGACGACTGTCCTTTGTAGTACTTCAGTGGGTGTGGAGACTCTGAAAGATAGTGTGATGTCGTTGGGTATTCGATTGTCGAAATTGGAGACTCATCACCAAGATTCGACACGACGGGAGAGACGGCTGAGGACCTGGGCTCGGAGCATTTGAAAAAGGTACGGGGCCACTTGTTGGACTGTATGCTATGTTTGTTTTCATCCCATCATTTATCTTCAGTACGCTTGATTGCTCACCTTCGGCAGACTCTAAAGGAGAATCTTCTCTCGGCCGAAAAAGAGATGTTAATTCCGTTGTCAATTTAGAACCTTTGGAGGACTATACGACGGTGTCGGGGATTTGACGGGCGTTGGGACGCTCGATAGAGGATCCAGAGCGTCTTGAGGAGGAACGAAGTCTACTTTGGCACCATAAGATGACACTGGTTCATTATTGGACGCAGCGTCGATAGCGTCACTTCTCTTGAACAACGTCGCGCCAACTTTGAATACACTTGTCGACGGGTGAGCCTCTTTATCCTTCAGAGCGTCGCTGTATTCTTCAAGCTGCAGTGATGACACATCAATCGATGTCGTTGCCCGGTTGGGACTTTTGGTTGGCTCAACGAACGCAACCGTATTGGCGCTTTGAAAAGACCCGCGCCGAACTGTGGCCAATACATCTCTTCTTTGGTCCTCCTGTTCTTATTTGGGTGCTTGCCATCTTCGCTCTGACTCGCTTCTATGTGGATTGGAAATAACATGCGCTCGAAAGAAATTTGCGCCCGCTCCAGCTCGTTTTCGTTGCACAAGATCCATACTATTGGTATCAGAAGAAGCCATAGTCGTCTTGGACAGTTCAGCGGCATTTTCAGTGCCCTGAGCGCCATTCTCACGATGACATACCCTTTTGAGGTGTTCGTGATCCTGTGGCAATGTAATCTTGGGCGTAACTTCTTCTTTCAACAAACAAATGGAGGTCGTCAGATAAAAAATGAAAATGTGTTCAATGGTCACACATTTGGCCGAAATGACCAAAAATGAGTACTATTAGTTCGATAGCCCAATGACCACTTAAAGGATTTGAAAACCGCTTTTTCATCAAATTTGCCCATCCTAGTATTTGGTACCGGTACGTCATTGGGACATGGAACCTATGGAAGGTGCGGGAACGCACCTCTGCTGTACATTTCTCTACGGCGTCCTACTGGTAATGTGTACAGTTTCCGCACCGTCAGTAGAAGCTAGGAAAGGCTGCACGTAAGTAATTATCTGCTCGCGAGACGCGAGTAATTTAGAAAAAGTATAGTTATAACATTAACGATTGCATTTCATCAAGACTTTACAATTAGATTATTGCAGCAGCCCCGCCGAAGGAGTCATATGCTGAACTTCTTCTACCATGAAGCGGTTGAATACTTCTCCCTAAAGTATTCAGTATCATCTTAATAGATCACCTTTACGGAAAATCGATCGCGTGCGGGACCTTTTGTCTTTTGGTAGTCGGAGGACTTATTGCGGATATGCAAAGCTTCGTGCTGAAAACAACAACCAAAAGATCGTTCGCGATTCTACCTCGAGTCATCCTCCGCAGCACTGCCAGAGATCAACGAGGAGTCATCATCCATTTTCCGCACAAACAGCGTCGACCAAAACTCTTCCTTGGTCGTCCTCCCGCCTTTCCTCATCATTGTAGGATGATCGCTCTCCCAAAAGAAAAGTGTCGAAATTCAACGAATTGGATCGCTGCTCAGTATCGACGGTCCCCTCATTTGTCGGAACCAATGTTGTTTGACTCGGAACGAGACTACTGGAAACATCACTTGGCTCCTCGGACGCCGAACTTCTCGACGGCGGCGTTGTGGAAGGAACCGTTGATACTATTGTCGGCACTTTCGAGTCGGCGGATCCTGCACTGCTCGGCGTAAATGTCACTGTTGGCCATGCAGAACTAGCGGAAGGCACTGTTGTTCTCATTCGGGCCAGATTCATGGAGCCGTTGCTCGTACCAGAAACAGTAGGAGCTAAAGTTGCGGAAAACGAAGGAAACGTAGGAGCTGTAGTGGCCGAAGAAAACCCCGTCGACGGTGCGGGTGTCGCAACTATTCCTGGAGTAGGGGTAAAGGCGGTGAATGTCGAGCCAGCCGTCGGAGCACTCGTCAGAACGGGAGGACTAAACGAAGTTGGGGAATTCGTTATTGTCGGCCCTGATGACAGGGTCGGAGGAGCTGGTGCTGCAGTTGCAATGCGACTCGTGGGCGACGGGGTTGCAACGAAGATCGGAGTCGCCGTTGCAAAAGGAGTTGGTCTCGGGGTAGGAACTGCAGAAGGAGATTCACTGGCCATGGTCGGCCCTTGTGTGGAAGGAGCCGGAGACTGCGTTGGAGGCTCCAATTCGAAAACAGGGATAAATTTGGGAAAATACAACAACGCTGGATCGAGGTCTGCTTGTCTCTTATCATATCCTTGATCAAAGACTGAATCGTAGTCTTTTCCTCTTCATTATTCTCTGTTACTCTCCGTGATGGTGTGTTTAACAATATCCGTAATCGTGACACATGCGACCGATCCTCCTTTCTCAAAACATTTCTTGGCTCGTCCGCCTGTAGATTGTCTCTTCCTCGTATTGATTCAGCTGCTGTAATTCGCAAAAGAGCCCCTACGAGAAGCGCGGAAGAAAGAGGACGCGAGTACTTCATGGTCTTGCTGCTATTATTATTATTATTAGTGATTGCTTTTCTCATCTTTCAAAACAAGCTCTCATCCATTCGACCATTCATTCACAATAAACTCGTCCAGTCCCCAAAATGAATAGCCAAGTTTGGGTGACCCGTTTGTCGATGAGGCATCGCGCATCGCAGTACAGAAGCAGCATCGTGACTGGGGCAATAATTTCGACATACCGGTTCAGGAATGAATGGTACTTATAAAGCTATAGTCGATAGTGACTAGGACTTATTTTACTAAACAAGCAATAATACTATTCATCAATCAGTGCAAATCCTGGTCTTGGTTCTACTTTGATGCTCACACTCTTTGTTGCGAAATACGAACAATGACTTTTCTCGACGAAAACGAAAACACATCAATCCGTGGCTCAAAATTTGGAGCGCGCTGTGCGCGTTTCTCATTTCGCGGCACAAGAAAAGCAACCACTTCGTATAAGTATAAGGATAGCACCAACTTGAGGTTCGAAAAGGTCAGTCACGCCCCAACGCAACCTCTGGTACATCTTCTACGTCATGTGTTGTGTCCCGCGTCTGCTTCGCGATCTGTTCGCATCTCGCCCCACTTTTGCGGGAAAAGTGAGGCAGGTCGGACTTGCGCATTGCCTCTTCGCAACAAAAAACAAAATCACACACACAAGTGTTGACAACCCTCAGCGACAGGAGCGAGCATTAGAAAAAGTAATATCATTCTTTTCATCATTCATTCACCATGAGTTCCGAAACATCGTATTCAGTCGAATTCGCCAAGACAAGCCGCGCCAAATGCAAGAAATGCAGCGAGACGATTGAAAAGGGCGAAATCAAAATCATGTCGACTACCACGGGAGGAAGATTCGATGTCACGCAAAGCTTTCATCCGAAGTGCTTCAATTTGCCGCGCAAGTTTGCTGGTACGGCCGACGACTTTGTCGATGAAACGTTGAAGGATTTGACGGAAGGACAAATATTGCCCAAGGAACGAGATGCGTTGGTCGACGCCATCAAGGCGACTGCTGCGGCCAAGAAGAGCAAGGGTGCGGCTTCGGGATCTGCCGCCGATGTTATTATTGAAAAACTAAAAGAAAAGGCGAGTGATGACGGCGAGCCGCAGACGAAAAAAGCCAAGACGGACGATCTTTACATGACGAGCGAGTTTGTGGATGCGAACCGCAAGTATCAAAAGGACAAGAACGACGAATTGAAGGATGTTTTGAAATGGAATCGTCAATTTGTTAGCGGTACCAAAAATTATCTGCTAGTCAAGGTCTTGGATGGACATGTCAATGGCCGTCTTGCTCGCTGTCAGCTTTGTCAAGGAGGGCGATTGAAAATTGACGAAAAGACTTGCACTGTGGTCCTGTGCAACGGGCAGTTTGATGAAGATGCACAGCAACGAATCCCGTGCTCCTTTCAGTGCAGTGTCAACGAAGCGCCGCGCTGGAATCCTTGGTTAGTGTCTTGTTCTTATGAATTTGTATATTCTTGATTCATCGGTTTCTAAACTAATTTTGTGTTTCAATAATTACTCGCAGGTACACCGAGGAGCCCTCGGAACAGGAAAAGGAAGAAATGGACAAGCTCGAAGCGATTGCAACTGGTGAAGAAGAGGATGAGAACAATGGTGATCTGGCTGGTTTGAAGAACGATTCGGCACGTTTCGAGTGGAATCTGTCGAGCAAGGAAGGAATCCGGTCGGCAACCGAAGACGCCATTGCCTTGTTGAAAAGTACAAGGCGAAACTTCCTGAAGATGAGACCAAGGCGAAACAGAAAGTCGGACCCGTGATTTTGGCACACAAGCATGAGAAACCAGAAGATATCGTTGCAGCTCTCTGGAAAGAGGTTGGCAAGCAAGTGTCGAAGGAAGAAAAGGCAGAGAAAGACAAGGCACTTGGAAAGGTGACCAAGGTGGATGCAAATGCGGGTTTGGTAGCTGCCTTTCAGGAACTTTCCGAACTCTATGCCAAAGAAGGTACGTAGGTAGAGGAGCGAAAGTATCACGTGTGTACTGTTACATCCAAACCTTATCTCTGTTATACTTTTTTAAAATAGGAAACCGCCGAGCAGTATTCACCTACACGAAGCTTCTCGATGCCGTCAAGGGACTAGACTACGAAATCACAGCCGAAAACGCCATGGCAATGAGCAAAGGGAAAACGAAAGTTGAGGGCGTCGGCAAGTCTTTCGCGGAAAAAATCAAGGAGTATTGCGAAACAGGCACCATTCAGAAACTAGAAGAGAAACGAGCTGACCACGCTTAGTTGCTCTACGTTTGAGGATGTTTTCCAACAGTGCGCTCTAACGACGAGAGATACAAAGAGAAAAGGGCCATGCAAAATGACTTGTGTGTTTTTTTTATACCAAAGCTTAGTTGAAGAATGTAATGACATAAATAGTGTTCGCGTGTTTATCAAACCTATGAACGCTTCTTTTCACGCCACGGCGAATGGAAGCTGAACACGGGAACAAACTTTGAAATCTCATCCTTCTGCTGCTGAAGGATGCATTCCGAAATCCAAACAAGGTTTCGAATCTCTTGTTCCTTGAGCTTCACGTATGCATAGAAAACGGCAAAGTGGAATTGGCTTTCAAATGCCAGTTCGAGGGCCTGGACGTCACGCTCATAGAATGCATCGTCGATACTGATATCGCCTTGTCCTGCAGCATGGATGTTCCAAATAGCTTTGTACTGCGGGAAAAGTTCAAGCACTCGTCCGAGCTCTTCTTCGTTCGCAACGTCCACCAACATGGTCGATCCGACGGGATAGAGATGTCCAACAGCAGGATAGAGACGCTTTCGATCAGAAGCTCGCATAGCAGGCTCATTTAGGGTGTTCCGAACGAGTTTAGCGTAATATTGATAGCATTCGTGTCCGCTCTGACCTTCAGCAAGTCCCCATGATCGATGCCGTATCACCACCGAGCTTCTCCACAAATTGCGTGAAATCCTCCAACCAGTATTTGATCAACGACGACTTGATGATTTCGATTTCGACCTCTTCCAAAACACTTCGGCTTTCGCCACGGTGCTCTGCACTTTCCTGCAAAAACATGGCGAAATAAGGGCCCACCGGCGTGTCTACCAACACAGTCTGGTACAAATCCGCGTAACCCTTGGAAGAGTTTTCAAAGGTAGGAATACTGCGCATGGTACTCTCTTTGAACATGCCAAGAGGGTGGCATTGCGCAATCAATTCATTGATATCGCGGCCGCTGAGAGCACCTTTCAACAAAAGCATGACATTTTCAATCATGTATTCGTAGGTGATAAAGTCAAGGAAGGTAGACAATGGCTCCACCGCCTGGCTGCGCAAGTACTTGAACTCAGTTACAAGCTAAGATTTACAAGACGGCGATTACGTTAGAACAGCACGGAATAAAACATTCTTTTCTTGCTCGAGTCACTTACCTTTTCAATCGCCGCCTTCTGCAACGAGGCTGGAGTCATGATTGCCATATCTGCTAGTGCAGAGGAATAATCACTCTCCGACAAATTGAGCCTAACATCGTCAACAGTCTCGCACTGGGTCAAATGATGATAGTCAGCATCCGTGAGAAACGATGATCGCATACCACGAACCAACGCTTCCGGAAACCCATGGAAGACGTTGAACGTAGTCAAATCGCCTGTAGTACCTTTAGGAGTAGCAGTCGGCATAATTCAAGATAAACGCAGGAAGAAATAAAAACACAAACAATTCAATAACGAAACTCGTCAATGTTATCAATTCCTTTCAATTTGCTGCGGACGCATTCGCTTCGATCCATGCTGCTGTGCCTCTTTCAGCGGTTTTACGCCGACGGCGAGTGAGGTACAATAATGTATCACGACCTATCTCGATAGTAAACCCAATGCGCTGCAAAATTACTTAGGGACAAGCAGGGCCTTTGTCTAAACATTGCTCATTGTTTCGGAATCCTTCGCTTTCTTCGACCATAATAGAAAACGTGATGAGTTCGGGACCCAGTGACTCCGTCAAGAAAAGGTGACTTTCGCCAAAGTTTACCTTGTAGTCTAGCAACTGCATCTTTTATCATTTAAAATAGTGAAATCCAGCACATATGTGAAATTGACCCATTCACACATCTATGAACAGAAGTGATCATCTACAGAGGAGAAATTCACGAGCCTATGCAGAAGTCCTAGCCAAAACTGGTTATCATCTTGACACACGTTGTCGAAACTAATACAGTATAAACTGAACGTATTCAAGATGAAAGACATGGACTAGAACAATTAAAATTTGCTACAAGGAAACGTAGTTAGGTGACCGGCCACGATGGAATGTATTAATCTGTGAACCCCAGCCGGTATTTGTCGCACCTAACCCGAACCGAGAAACCCTGATCGTCGAAGGTTATCCGTCATAATGATTGTTCTAGTCGAGTCTAGAACAAATTCCATGTTGTTTGTATCTGTCGCACACGTTACATGAATAAAGAGTCGTTGAAATCGTCATCAATCAAGCACTCCTTGAATTTTTGGATGAAGTAAAGCACACCACTGTTGAAGTCTTGCGGCGGACCGGCGTAGTCCGCAAAAGGTTTCTGAGCGGCAATATCGCTGCTCATGATTTTCTCCGCAAATACGTCTTTCTTGTTTAAAAACAACATTATTGAAGTGTTCGCGAATGCCCTGTTGTTACAAACAGATCGGAAAAGCTCGAGCGCTTCCGCCATTCGATTCGTTCTCTTTGCTTCTGCTAACGCTTGATCGTATTCTGACAAAGCAGCAACAAAGATGACTGCATCGACATTATCAAAGCAGTCGATCCATTTACGGCGCTCTGAGCGTTGGCCTCCCACATCATACATTTCAAATTCAATTCCATCAATTCGGTATCGCTCCATTACCACCTGTGTTGTCTTGACACGGGCAAGAAGGATATCTTGGGTGGTTGGTCGAAAGGATGGAGAGGCGATGCGAGCCAGATCTTGCAAGTATTCCTTGTGACCATCGATTACATTAACAGCAGCTCGCTTTAACCAGACTTCTTTCATTGTCTTCGACTAAATTACGAATGAGACGATGTGAGATAAATCAGAACTCTCCCACACATACCGCATATATTATAATAAATGCATTACTTACCTCCCAAAGCGTCTTGATGGCACGCCATAACTGTAAAACTGCTTGGCATCATTGTTCGCACCGAGGCCTGCTCGTGGGCTCTGTCCCACCCAGTCCATGCCATCAGCGTTCTCTGGAGGGAGAAGTTGATCGGCCGATGACGCGGTGTTGTCCACTACGTGCGCTACTATTAGATCGTAAGCAGCCTTCGGTGTAAACTCACTGTCATCGGGCTTGGGTTCTCGTGCTAGTTGATCTTCCAACCCCAAACTTCTCAAATGCGAGCAAAGTTTGCGTACAGCCGTGATTATGTTCGATCGGATCACAACACCGTACATGCGTTGATCTTCTTCCGTTCTCGGGGCTCCATGTAGAATCCTCATTTGCTTAAATATGGTTGATTTTCCGCTCTCACCGGCTCCCAGTAATAAAAGTTTCACCTTTAACTCCTCGTTCTGCCGCGCGCGATCCAAATCCCTATCAATTCCTGACGATTTCATCACTTCCTGTGGATCATCTTTCTTGGGATTGTGCGGGGCTGCGTACTTATTATTCTGCGGTCCACCGCCGGTTGGACCTTGATCTGTGGATGCACCGCAACCCATGTCTGCTGTTTTCCAATATTTCCTTCCTGCGCGCTATCGATAGAGTGATCCTCCAGCTGAAATATCTCGGTTCCAGTGAAGCCAGAAGGTCAACGCAGATTGATTTAACTATCAGCAGCAACAAATAATCCAAAAGCGACTCTTTCGAAAATAGTAGTGACACTATGACTCAAATAGGGGCAATACCAGCGAAACCTATCCACGAAAAATACAAACGCAAGAAGGAAGCGCTGACTGCTGATTTGATCTCAATTCTTTGTCAACGGGGATGCCAAGAAAGGGTCTTTCCTTGAGTTAAAGCAGAAGCGGTGTTTGCGATATACCTTTTCCTCCTGTGTCTCACATGCAAAGGCTCATCTGCCGTTTCGCATTCGCAGAGGACGATGAATGACAAACGACGATGAACAGCAACACACACGTGGTCAAGGACGTACGAAATGAGTACCGGCAGCAGGTTCAAGCTACATAAGATAGTACACTGACACGTGCTTCGTGTCGAATAAGACATCGAAACACCACTAACTTAGTCAGGTTTGTGCGGAACAGGCGGCGACTCGAAACGGTCGTTCATCGTCCTAGCTAGCTCGAGAGCCTAGGGAATCTAGATTCATATCACGTACTCCGCAACATTTATTATACGGCCGTCGTACCTTCAAAGTTCGAGTTAGAGATGAACCAGAATTAGCACAGGATGATGTTCAAACTTCGAAAACAGAGACCAAAACTATTCTTGTGTTTCTCGTTAGGTCTAGCCGAAGCCAACTCCATCCATCAGGTATCAGGACGGATGATCAAGCGAGCCAAGTTCAAAAGCTCGTCATGGTTACTAAGCTCTGGAATTGAGATAACGCGTGTCCGCTTGAATCCAATTGTAATCTATAAACCCAGGCTCCAGGGAAAAGGGTGTTGATCCGACAAGCACTGCAACTAAACCACCGCAAACGACTGCAAGCAAAACAATGGAAATAAATTAAAGAATTTAGAACAATAAGGTGTTTCTTTTTTAAAGAATTAATTTAGTTGTACTTCTCCCATCCCATCTCGAGAGCGCGTTCACGGAATACTTGACGCTTCATGTTGATTCCGTACTTTCGGACAAGTCCCATACCACCCAATCGTCCAGTAACACGGCAGGCACGAGATCCCTTTCCGTAGTTGGAAGGGTGTGGCGTAAAGCTTATCGGGTTTTCGTGATTCGACCATGTTTAAAATTCTGTGTTTAAAAGCAAAGGAGAAATGTAAGAGAATGCGTGGGATTTTGCGACACAGACGAAGCTTCGGTCCTCATCAACATAAATTGCGAGTTCTGAACAACAATAAATCAAGAATATTTCCTGAAAACAAGCCAAAAGTCTCGTCATCGAAATTGATGCATGATTGCGAGATATCCAGAATGTCGATTGATAAAATGCGTCTTGAGCGGAACCTCCCCTCCTTCATGAAGCGATGTGCAAGCATTTCGATGACGCGCCTCAAGCAATGTTCAATATGCTAACGAGATCGTGGTCATGAATTCTCCGCCGTACCTTCAGTTGTTGATTGATTCAATAATCGACGCTTTGCTGCGAGTGTTCAACGTTGTTGAGGGAATTGCCGCAGCAAAAGCGACTTTCTTGGCGGAACTTTAGTAAATAGGTAAATGTAACCTCTATTGCGATTAGGGCTACAGGCTACGGAGTATTTCACGAGAGCAAAGCAGGACCCGGAGTTCGCGACTGCCGACGGACAGAAGAAAGAACAGAAACGTCAAAGTGCGAAATTTACTTCCTTTCACCGACTTCGAAGCTTCGAAGTTCTTGACAAGAAAGCGAACTTATTATTACTTCAATAACACGTCAGCATTCGAAAATGACCCAATGAATTTGTAGGGTGACGTAGCTTGCTGACGTAAACGATTTATATAGCTCATTAGTGTAGGCTGCATCATTATCACGAACACAAGCCACGAAGCTCTCTTTGTTTTCCAACCGATTTTGCCTCTCGGCTTTTTTCTGTTTTGCCGTGGATCTACGAGTGCAACGCTGCGGTCTACCTTCACCGCACTTCGTGTCACGTCAAAACGATCAAAATCACAGATCAAATTCATCTTCAAGCATCTTTCAACATTCAAATCAGCAGCACTTTGTAGAATTAAAGTCTTTAACGCGTCTGTTCTGAACTTTAAAAGTAGCGCAATTAGAGTTTGATCTGAAGCATCAAACAGCAAAGTGCATCATCGACACGGCTTTTGCATTACTCCGCATCTACTTGACATTATGGTAACGCAAACATCTGAGCACGGACGCTCAGTGCAGGATTACATTACAGAAGAAGAGCTAAAGGAAGCTCTACAATCTGTTTCCTCACGAAATCTATCAGCTGATACGAAAACACCTGATTGGATTCTCCTGTGCCAGACCCGGAAGCCGAAGAGCAAACGGTGGAAGGCGAGTTGCAGCGTCTTTTGACACTCAAGTCATACCTGCTTCTTGATGCAGAGAAGGAAGAAGCCTTTGATAAACTTACAGAAGAAGCCTGCAAGGTGTTTGGAGTTCCAACGTCGTTGATTAGTTTGATTGATTTGGGGAGACAGTTTTATTCAGCAACACGGGCTGCCCGGGCGATGTGCGAGAGACCTCGCGAGCAGTAGCGTTTTGCTCGCACACTATTTTGAACAAAAGGGCATTATTGTAGTGAATGATACCAAGAAAGATGACCGCTTTATGAATAGTCCATTGGTGAACGAAGGGCCGCGTTTGAGATTTTATGCAGGGGCGCCTTTGATATCCCCGAAGGTGAGTAGCCGTCTATCTCGATGGTTTTGTTGCGGAAGAATGTATACAATACTAACTTGAACTCTCAATACTTTTACACAACAGGCTATAAACTTGGAACGTTTTGCGTAGAAGGCCCCGAGCCTCGTCCACAAGGTTTGACGGAAGATGAAAAGCTGAAATTGAAAGAGTACGCTGCGAAAACGATGGCCCTCATGGTGGAACGAAGAAACACGATGCGGCAGAAACTATCTCGCTCTCCGGATCCGGTTGTTTTACGGCATGCTGGAGTGACCACAAACCTCGGCGTGCACATGTTGTATGCGAATGAGTGCTTGACAGCAATGAAGCTATTCCAGGAATCGCTACAAACACTCATGTATGTCGAAGGCGACAGTCAAAGTGGTCTTCCCGGAAAGGAACGGCAAGAACAAATGGAGCAACTCCATGCTTTGTTCTCGACAGAAATGCTTACCGACCAAAGTCGACAAGTGTTAGTTGAGGGCGTCAAGTCATTGTACAGTATGGTCGCCGACGATAATATCACCAAACATCTCCCAGGAGTTCCCAAGCCAGGCGAGAAGCATGACCCTTGTGTTGACAATAGCATTCCCGGTCTTTTCCTCAAGACACGAAATTTAAAATGGGGCGTACTAGCTACCCTCTCTTTCGGTGAGCCTTTCAAGATCAACTTATATTCCCCGCCCGGTGACAATACAATTGATTTCAAGCAGTTCACGATCCTCTGTACCAATGTTCAAAGGCCACCATGTACAACATGGGTTTGGTTCATTATCATTGGGGCAGTGCTGACTCTGCTGTGCAGTTTTTTGACTTGGCCGCCTCTCTCTCGCACAAGAAACCACAGACAGACGCTCTTTCCTTCGATCCTGTGGTGCTCGCTTGTCTAAATAATATTGCGCAAATCAATTTGCAATATAGACGACCGGGGATGCCATGGAGATGCTTTCGGACGCACTGACACGTGGTAACGCTGCTCTTGCAAAATTGTACGCATCGCATTCGCAGACTGTTTCGCCGAACTCTTCGTCTTCCTCTTTATGTTCAGACGAACAGCCTGACAACCCTAATGATATTTCACGCACATTGCGACTACGGAAAAAGCTCTCCAGGACTTTGTTGAATATGGGTCACGTTCACTTTTACAATTGCGACTATGATGCTGCGATTTCTACATGCAAAGATGCCCTCCGCCTAATGCACACAAACTTGGAGGACCCTGAAGTAGCAGCAATGTGGTACAACATGGCAATCTTAGATTTCCATAAAGGTGACAAAATGGAGTCACTCAATCATCTTGACAAATTCTTGGAAATGTCAAAGCTTTGCAAGGTCCCGAGAATACCCAGATTGCCGAAGCGCTTCATCGTCGTGGGCAAATCTTGTACGAAATTGGTGACCTCTACCAATGCATAAAGCCCTTGAACGAAGCATTGGCCATTCGTCAAAAGAGGTATGGCGAAGATCACCCGTTATGCGCGGAAACACTATTCGCGTTAGGAAAAGCGTACCTGGCTCGAGAAGAGTTTGAATTTGCCCTGAATGCTTATTCTCAGTGTCTTGCTATTCAGAGGAAGAACTCTCCTGACGACGAGATCTCTTTCGACGTGGCGCAGACTCTTCTTGACATTGGAAGGGCGCATCACGCACAGAACAGTTTCAAGGAAGCACTCGTGATCTACCGAGAAGCTGCTCAGCTGACACGTAAATTCTTTGGTGAACGGCATGCCTTCGTAGCGCGCATTGAGAATATTATTGGAACCTTATGCGTAGAATGTGGTTTAATCGAAGAATCCGTCGCGGCTTTCAAAGAAGCCGCCGAAATACGTACAGAACAAGGTCTACCAGTAAATATGAACGCAGCTACCGATGATTTTGCCTCTTCAGGCAGAAGCACAAGCAATATTGCCCCACCCGCCTGAACGCTATCGCCCACGTTTTGCAATATTAAAATTATGATAATGTAAATCTTGTATTTCTGCTTGCTTACAAATAATGTTGTGACACATTCTAGAAAGACTTTCACTTCTCGCACCGAATGACCACGCAAGCATTCCCCAAAACTTCGATCATCATGCTTTCCTTTGAAAACCTCCGCTGACCAGCAAGGAACGAAGTTCTTCCACCGAACCAAAGTACTGAAAGGCTTGCTTGCTGGGACCGGAAGCTCCTCCCTCTGCTCTTTGCAAATTTCCAAAATAGGAAGAGAGAAACGTGGTGGCAAAATAACGCCCACCAGGCTTCAAAACTCGGTACATCTCCGATACAGCAGCATCCAAATCAGGCCAACAATGCATCGCGGCACCAGCATGTAAAGCATCCACCGAGTTGTCTTTCATGGGAATTTGTCCGACATCAAGGCGAATTAACTCAAGCTTGGTAGAGTTGCTGGTCAATAAAGCAGGCTCCGCTCGAATGCGACGACCAGCCTCCAGCAACATGGAATCGGAATAATCACATCCCAAGACGCGTGAGTATTTCCCACTTGCAGCAAAACGCCTTGTGAATAAACCAGTTGCACACGACATGTCCACCAAGACCTTGTCGTCACTTTTCGCCATGCTGGGAGCAAAATAATTCATGGCCATTTCGGCTTCTTGGTCCGGGCCAGGAAATCCAGCTGCTCCAAAACCTTGTCTCCAACCTCTTTCATAGGCAAAACTGACGGAGGGAGACGTGAATAAATCTCGCATGGGAATGTACTCCTCTCCCACATTCATGCCAGCCGTCGCCATGGCAGACCGAAGGGGAGGAGGAATCAGAGGAACGACCGTTTTGAACAGAGAACGCCCCGCCGGCTTTTCTTCTCCAGCGGGCTGCAACAAATCCAAAAAACGTGTCCGAAGTCCCCTTGTAGGTATTCGAAGCCGATTGGAGGATAAATTTTTGCCGAGCAATACGACTGCCGCCGAGAAACGTCGACTTGGAGGAGATTGTGAGAGACTCCTTTGTCAATGGGTCAGCTAAAACAGAGTCTTCTCTGGGAGCCGCTTGAAGTAAATCTAGAAGTTTGTTCTTCTCGGCTTGTAGCCGATCTGAATTATTTGATTTGGTGGTTGCAGGATTCACTGTAAGGCCGTTGCCACTACCGAGCCACAGCAACAATAGGAGCGATTTGAAACAATTCATTCTTCAGTGCGGTCTCGAAACAATTACACAGTTACTAATTCAAATACTAATTCAAAATATGATCAACCAAATACTGCTCTCTACTTTCTTCAGCACGATTGATTGAGAACGGCTATCGGTGAATATAAATATTTTATTAAAACGATTGAGGCAGAGATCGAGAACAACGAGTGTTGCAAATGAGTCAGTTGCGATTTTCTCACAAATTCGCCCTTCACGTTTTGCTCTTTTTTTGTTGAGATAGTAGCAATGGCTGGACGACTGTCAGTAGAAAGCAGCGCGCGAGGTGCGCGATTTCATACAAGACGGACGATACCGAAACCATCCGTTACTCGAATGACGTAAATGGAAGAATGACTCAGACAAGTCGAGAGCCACGAAAACGAAACAACAACAACGATCATCGGCATGAAGATGAAGGTCTCATTGTTGTCTGCGAATCTAAAGTAAAACGAAAGTTATCTTTACTCGATTGTTTGTTCGGTCTTCATCGTTGTCTTGATTGGACGCGATTATCGTTACAGAAATCGTAGTTTCAACATTCGCAGACAACAAAAGGTTTGTTTGTACGACAACAACATGTCAAGCGACAACGGTGGGGCCAACGCCCCAGACCGTGTTGAAAGTAATGGAGGGTCCAACAACCCCATGGGCAGGGACGACGCAATCGGAACCGTGGAAACCGTGGTACAGCTCCTTCTACTTGGGGTCTCCCGAGCTCGGCGACGCCAAGTATGACGTAACTGCTGGAAAGGAGACATTCACTGAGGCAACCTCAAAGATTGCCACATTCGTGAGCAAGAAAATCCCAAATGCCGGCGAGTACAGAGTTGGGATGGTTAAAATGCACCTGGATGAAATCGTCGAGCCTGAGCTTCCGGAAGATGGGACGAATGAGATCGCATTGACGCTATGGAAAGAGAAAAGAGAGGAGTACCGAAGTAAAAGTCCAAGCGAGAGTCTGTCTCCGGACAAGTTTTTTCCACGGTGGAAGATCAATGCTCACCGGCGCTCAGAAACCGAATGGAGGCGCATGCAGATTGGGATCGGATTCATGAAAAAGGTGATGTCATCGGATTGCTGGAGCTCATCCAGACATGCATGACTTTGGGTCAGACTCGTCAGTATGATTTCCACACTTGGGTGAATGCAGAGACCGAGCTGGTAGGGTGCAAGCAGACAAAGACTATGTCTAACCATGAATACTTTGAGAGATTCAAGGAGTGTGTGGCAAATGCAGAGCGACTTGGAACTGCTGTTGGGTACTCAGGCGCCGTATCCAGGATTTACTCGATGAGGATGCGCAGGATGGAGGTAACCCAACTGAACGCGAACTGTCAAAAGCGACCAACACAGTCAGAGAACGCTTCTTGGCAGTTCGTTTCCTTGTGAACAGCGATCAGCGACGATACGGAGAACTGTTGCGCAACATCGGGAACGACTTCACCTTGGGTCTCGAAAAGTACCCGCAGAATCTCAACGCGGCCTACGACTGTCTGATGAATTACAAGCCAGTTGCTACTGAGCGGGGAAAGGATGACAGTGGTGGTCTTGCTTTCTATAATGATGGGGAAGGCGACAATCGTGAGATCAGAGCCGGCGTGGTGCAGGGTGGTGGTCGTGATGGAAACAACGGTGAAGAGGACGTGGTCGTGGTCGTAGCGGAGGTCGTGGCGGTCGTGGCGCAGGTCGAGGAAGTGCGCCTCCTGCGAACGAGACAACGGGTGATGATAGCCAGTACCTCCTAGACCAGGTCGATAACAATAACGACGCAGTTGCCGCCTATACCATGGACTATGTAGATCGGCTAGAAACTTGCCTCCAAGTCCTTGACCACAATGGAATGGAGCGGGAGACACTTCTTCTCGATAGCTGCTCAACCGTATGCCTCATTTCCAATGGAGATCTCCTCCACGACATCCACACTGTTGATCGGTGCATGAGAGTGCGATGCAATGCTGGCAGTGCGCGCCACAAATCAGATGGGGTATCTTGGTTCTTTTCCAGAGCCCGTATGGTATGACCCAAAGGCATTGCAAACATCTTATCCCTCTTCATAGTGCAGAAATATTACCGTGTCAGCTACGATAGTGCTAAAGACAATGTGTTCAGCGTGCAGCCTTAATTGACACTTTGTTTCCAACCTACGGCCAAAGGACTGTACGCCATGACAAACCAGGTTGATGACAATTACGAATGGACCATGGTGACTACGGTTGAAGAGAAAATGTCACAATATACCCAGCCAGCTTACAAGGCCGCCTTGCGAGCTCGACAGGTGCAAAACATCATGATGCATCCAAGCGACAAGCAGCTGGAAGAAATTGTTGATCACAACTTAATTAAAAATTTAGACGTCACTCGTCCTGACATTCGAGCTGCACATGACATATTCGGGCCCAATCTTGGGTCACTGTACGGTAAAACCACCAGGCGCTCCTCACCAGTAGTTCAAACGGAATTGATGCGGTACCAGAAGATATCGGGACAGAGCCCAAGCGGTGGTCCTCGGCATCGACATTCTCTACGTCAACAAAGTACCAATCCTGATCACACATCTCGTGGACTTCATTTTGGGACTTCGGAGGACCTTGACGATCGACAGATTCCTACGGTTGCTAAAGCTCTGCTCCGTGTCGTCAAGTTGTATCGGCGCCGTGGAATTCAATTTCCGTTATCAATGCCGACAGGAATTTGCTCCACTTGAAGACGAACTGCCGGATTTGACTTTTAACTTCACATCACGCACGACGAACATGTTCCCGAAGCTGAGAGATTCATCCGTACCATCAAAGATCGGCGTATGCGCAGCTGTTACAACATCCTGCCTTTGAAAGAGTCCCCAGACTGATGTGACACGTCTTGTAGGCAACGCCGTTTTCTGGCTTAACGCCTTCCCGCATAAAGATGGAGTCTCCAAGACACTTTCTCCTCGGTATCTCCTCACAGGACAGCACCTTGATGCCACAAAACACATTCGCTGCGAGTTCGGAAGCTATGTCCAGACTCATGAAGAACACACACCTCCGACATGAAACCTCGCACCACTGGAGCCATCTGCCTTGGGCCCTCCGGGAACGAACAAGGTGGTCACTACTTCCTATCCCTGAGCACTGGAAAACGCCTCCACCGTCAATACTGGACAGCGCTTCCAATGCCTGCTGACGCCATCGACCGTGTAAATCGGCTGGGACTCAAACAGAAAATGCCTAAAACTCTCACTTTCGCCAACCGTCTTGGACTGGAATATCCCGAATACCGGAGGATGTCGACGGCGACCATGATTCCACTTATACCCCTACTGATGACGCCTCCGTTATTGCCTGACTCGTCAGCCTCTTATGACTCTGATGATTATGATTCTGATCATGACGACAGCCATCATGCACCGTCTGTTGCCACCGCAGGAGTGCGCCACAATGATTACATTGATGATGAAGGAATCGATGACAACAATGACGGCCGATGATGGAGTCGAATCACTTGCAAACACAGGTGAGGACGATAATGAATCTGTCGAGAATACAGGAGTGGGTGACGATGATTCCGTTGAAAGCGCAGGAGTGGGTGATGACGAATCTCATCGAAGCACAGGAGTGGGAGACGAACAAGATCAGGAAGATGAAATAGACCCAGCTGATCCGGTTGCAGCAGAAATGGATGCGCGATACGGACATCGCAATCACGACATTAATCTCCACGCAAACTTCGGCGTATGATCATCTCCACGCATATCTGGATGACCAGAATCCAACCGAACTCCAAGAGCATCTTGACACAATGACAGATGCAATGTTCATGACCGAACAGATGTCGCTCAACCGCGGGTTGAAAACGTTTGGAAAAGCTGGAGCTGACTCGTCGTCACAGAATTGCGACAATTGGATCGAATGGACGCAATAATCCCACGAGACAAGAACTCACTGAGCAAAGAACAGCACCGTCGTGCTCTGCGATACCTCATGTACCTCAAACAGAAGCGTTGCGGGCGCATTAAGGCTCGTGGATGTGCTGATGGCCGTCCACAGAGGCTTTACAAAAGCAAGGAAGAAACAAGCTCACCCACTGTAACAACAGAGTCTATTTTCCTGACTGCTGTTGTGGATGCCAGCGAAGAAAGAAAGACGGTCACTGTTGATATTCCGGCGCATTCATGCATTCGAAGATGGATGAGTTGATTCACATGAAGCTTGAAGGACCAATGGCAGAGCTCCTCGCCACAGTAAGTCCGGAAAAGTACCGCAAGTATATTGGAATCGAGAATGGCAAACCAGTCATCTATGTCGAACTGGCAAAGGCACTGTACGGAACATTGCAGGCTGCTCTCCTGTTTTACAAAAACATCTCCTCATTTCTGGTGGACGAGTTGGGCTTCACCATTAACCCGTACGACAGATGTGTTGCAAACAAGATGATCAAAGGAAATCAATGCACGGTGTGTTGGCATGTGGACGATTTGAAAATATCCCACGTTGAACAACAATCGGTCCTTGAAGAAATTGTCGGCAAATTTGACAAGAAATATGGATCGCGCCGAGGCACCCGTCACTGCCACGCGTACGGAAATGTCCACGATTATTTGGGAATGACACTTGACTTCTCTGAGAAAGGAAAGGTGCAATTTCGCATGGATGATTACGTGGAAAACTTGTTGCATGAGGCACCCAGCGATTTGATGGCGTATCCGTAACACCGGCCACCAGCAACCTCTTCACAATTAACAAAGACGCGGAAAAATTGTCCCCAGAAAATCCAACTTATTCCATCGGTTCACCGCAAAGCTCCTCTACCTGTGCAAGCGAAGTTCGCGTCGATATCCAGACTGCAGTTGCGTTCCTGACGACAAGAGTGAAACAGCCGGACGTCGACGATTGGAAGAAACTCGCTCGCTGCATCCGTTATCTTCGCGGCGAACCAAAACTCCCTTTGACCCTCGAAATGGCTGATTGTTGCAAATTGAAGTGGTGGATTGATGCGTCGTTTGCCGTCCATCACGACATGCGTAGCCACACTGGAATGACAATGTCGCTTGGGAAAGGATCGGCGATGTCGGGCTCACTTCGACAGAAAATCAACACCAAAAGCTCAACGGAAGCGGAACTTGTCGGAGTGGACGACGGAATGTATCTTGTAGCATGGACTCGAAACTTCATGACAGCGCAAGGTTTGAAAATCGTGGACAACGTCGTGTACCAAGACAATCAGAGCGCGATCTTGTTGGAACGGAATGGAAAAGCTTCGAGCGGCCGGCGTACTCGTCACATGGATGTGCGGTATTTCTTTGTCACCGACCGAATCAAGAAAAAGGAATTGCGAGTGGAATATTGTCCCACCACAGAGATGTTGGCTGACTTCTTCACCAAACCATTGCAGGGCTCGCTGTTTCGAAAGATGCGAGCCAGTGTCATGAACCTCCCTGAATCATCCTGTGCGGGTCATCCATCATCGCCCACCCAAGAATCAAGACACTTGTTGTTTTTGCGACGCCGTTGAAACGCCGGGGATGTTGGGCGAATACACAATGACTCAGAGTGGTTCACAGGAGTGTGTTGGAGATAGCAATGGCTGGACGACTGTCAGTAGAAAGCAGCGCGAGGTGCGCGAATTCATACAAGACGGACGATACCGAAGCCATCCGTTACTCGAATGACGTAAATAGAAAACTGACTCAGGACAAGCCGAGAGCCACGAAAAGGAAACAACAACAACGATCATCGGCATGAAGGTCTCATTGTTGTTTGCGAATCTAAAGTAAAACGAAAGTTATCTTTACTCGGTTGTTTGTTCGGTATTTATCGTTGTCTTGATTGGACGCGATTATCGTTACAGAAATCGTAGTTTCAACA
>BROJ01000571.1:0-29657 GCA_026008555.1 Fistulifera pelliculosa
GGAATCCTCGTCAACTGAGAAATGCGCTACTGAATCTGGCGGCGTAATTTTGTTGTGATTTGTGTCGAGGCAGGAATCATAAATGTGAAAACTAGTAAAATGTAACAACGCAATTTCTACTCCTAACTCTCTTGCGTTTCAAACAATAATATGGTCCACCTTCATTCTACTGCTTAGACACTAGCGCGACGTTCTTTGGCGCGAAGCTTGAGTCCAGTCACTGGGGCTGGAATGGCCTGAAACGACGACAAGACTTTTGAATTTGTTCTTCACTGCCCTTTTTCCATCGCAGCGCCGACGAGATCCTACCAAAAAGAACTGCTTGCTGTGATCCCGATGGAATGGTAGCGACAATTCGCGCACGCCGGGGATTTCGGACTGTGTGCTTTGACTGAGCGTCGAAAAGGACACGTCCATGACTTTGTACGAATTTCCATTGTTTCCTTGAAACAGACTGGATGACTTGATTTTGACATCGGTCGGTGAACCATAAAACGAAACGCCCGTGGGGGCAAACAAGTCATTCAAAAGAACGCATCGTTCAGTTGAGCAATCGACTGGCCTGCCGTTTGCGCGAAACGGCCAAAAGGCGCCGTCGCCGGTACTCGGATCGCGGCATTCGACATCAAAGACGGTACCCGTTTGCAACGGCCACGGCGAAGAAAACGACGCGAGCACGGGAAGCATGTTGTTGTCGCCACCGCTCACCAGTATTTCGGCCAGAACATCGCCCGATCGCGGGTCACGAGACACTTCACTGCCATCGCGAAGGACGACGCCTGTTTCGGGTTTCGATTTGCCTGCCTGTCCACTCACGCCCATTGATTGGACACAAAGCCGTTGCGCAGATAGTCATCGACATTTATGCGATCGGGGATCTCATTCTCTTCGGCGTTGACTCGAGTGGACACGACAGTAGCTGTCGTTGACCGATCAAAGCTCCCATGGCTTGGCGACGATTGCACATGGACGATAACGCTATGGGAGGCGCCACGCAGAGTGCCGTGAGAAGAAAGGACGTGCTTCGAATTAGTTTCATTGGATTGAAAGTATAATAATGTTGAAATGAAGTATACGAAATGTCTTTATGCGCTGTTAGCTTGGATACCAAAAGATCGGCTTGTCGTTATAGTTGATGTGGATATCCCTATCCCTAATGGCTACGCCACCTCAAGACTCCGGCCTATGTATTATTTGCGCGACGAGTTATTTAAGATTGAAGACGTTGGTTTCGAGCTAAGTGGAAAGTTTCAGCTCCTAACTAATGCATCCTCGTGCATGAATGTCGGCGAGACAGAGTATAGTTATAGTCTAAGTAATGCTTCACTGGTCGTGGGAAGTTGCCAAACCGACTCGCAAAAGTTTAGTCTTTTGAGCGTTGGAACTTGGAAGACTTCTTGCGAACAGAGCGAGCTTTCCTATAATTTGCGGTCGATCTTCAATTGCACTTTGTCCCCTTTCGTATTCGTTTGCTTCGTAACGAATCTCTTTGTATCGTCCGCTATCTAAAGACTGGACATCTTTGGACTAGCCTACGACGTATATCAAGTGTATCGTAACGGTGTTCTACGAGTTAATTACAGTACTACACTTTGACTGGTTGCTGAGCCCAGATCCTTTGTGTTGCAAGCCTTGAGGGGACGCCCTTAAGTCTTCTTACCCTTTCAGCTGAAACGACACACCGTGTCGGACAACCCGAGTACTCCGACAGATCGGCTCGATCTGCCGCCCAAGAAAGCTCTCCGAGTTCGCTCTTTGACGATCTCTCGCAAGAAACCGACGGTTGGTCTCAAGAAACTCTTGAGATGGCCGACATTGATCTACCTTCGGAGATCGCACCTCCGGTGCCCAGCGCAGCTGAGATTGCTGCAGAGCTTACGGCTGCCATTCGCATGGCCGCAGAGTCGAGAAGCGACTCCGAACCTCCAATGACACCGTTGATGGGAGGCGTTTCGGCCGTCGGCGGTCGCCTTGTTGCTTGGTGTGGTGGCATTCCCAAACCAGATTGGAGCGGACTTGCCGAACAGCCTGATTCCATCACCGCCGGAATGTATCGAGCTACAGACATACGCACCGCGCAGTCTTCCTTCAAGTCTCGCATTACTGGTGAAGAAACGAAGTTCAAAACAGGCGACGATCTCCGAGAATTTGAACGCAAAGTAACAGAACATTCCGAAATGTTCGGTGTCGGCCCGATTAGCCATCTGCGCGACCCGCGCGATGAGTCGCGGTCCTCAATGTGGTGACGCACCACTCGGTATTCGTCGACCCAGATAGCGCTAGGGCGGCAATCAAGGAAGTTGTGTCAAAATACGACAGTATGGACAAGGCCAACAGCGAAGAAAAGATCAAATACTTCTACAATAGTATTGATGACACTCTAGCCACGGAAGTTCGCTCTCTGGTCTCTGAGAAGCCCTCTTTTCTTGAGGTCTGGTTCGCTTTTATTAGTATTGTTCACGCGGTCTCGCTCACCTACGGAGAGCGAATCAAGGCGAAATCAAGTCAATCAAGCCTCAGAACTACTCCGGACAAGATATTGCGGCTATGTCTACTCAGTACCGCCTTAAGTCGCTCGAGTTGATCCGCATTGGTCAATTTGATAGCAGTCTCATCAAAGACATGCTGTTGAGTTTCCTTTCGGCCACCAGTAGTTCTGATAGGACAGACATCTATCGTCACGAACTATTGACGATTCAAGCGGAACTACAAAAGGCTTTGCTACGCACAAGTCATTTGAGTCAAGATGAGAGGATTAAGTATCTTAATTCTAATTCGATCAACTACCATCACATCTGTGATGCAGCGACCAAGAACTACCGCATTATGGTGAACGATGGGCTCTGGGAACCGGCGAAAACCTCTCAAGACAGGCGCGGAGCTCCGAGACGCTTTGCCTACCCAGTGATTGCGAATGACTCCCGCCGCTGCTTCAACTGCGATTCCCCGGATCACTTCGCTCGCGATTGTCCCGAACCAAAGAAGCCAGTGGATCCGAGGCGCGCGCAAGTTCAGAAGGGACGCGGAGGAAAACCAAACCAAGGAAAGGGCCGTTTCCCAAACCCAAAGCGCCCGAGCGGTAAGAGTTTCTCCAAGCACCAAGCTCCGAAACCGGGAGAAAGCGAAGTCAAGGAGCACCAAGGCAAGAAATTCTACTGGTGCGCAAAATGTGGCAGGTGGTCCACCACTCATGGCACCTCCACGCATACCGGCAAGCAAGACGGGCAAAACAAGACCGAAACAAACCTCCAGGCGAACGTTGCGTTCGATCACTACGCCTGGATGGCGGACTTTCCCGTGGGACCTCAGAGTGCGATGTCAACTCTGTCTGCGCTCTTGGTCCCGATTGCCAGTGTATTGCTGGGTCTTTCGCTTCCTTACCTTCCCGTGAGCTGGATTCTCGCCCCGATTGGTTGGTTGTTGGCTCTGTTGGCGTTCGCTGTCACTCAGCGCTCGATTCCGCGCGAAACCTCTCCGTTTGCAAAGCTTTCGTTCGACAACTACCCGCGCTACTTTCGTCGCAGTGGAGCCAAGTTTCGCAAGCATCGCTCTCGCGCATTGGGTCGACTGCCGTCCGACCACATCGTCAAGGATATGCAGACGCACTTTCAAAAGCTCCCCGAAGCCGAGCGCAAAGGCCAGAAAGAAACAGCAAGCTGAAGCCTACACTCGGTTGGCCCAAGCTGTGTCTCCAAGCTTTGACGCTGCCCGCCTTGCAGACTTTGACAAGCAGATTCAGTTCAAGAAGCACTCGTTGTCCAAGACAACGCCAGTGCCTCTTGAGAGGAGAAGAAACGCACTCGCAAGCACAGCACAAAGGCAATTCGCAAGCGCGAGGCTCCCCGCAAAGCTCCCCTACGGTTGCTCTCAGATGCCGGTGAATTTTGCGATCATCTGTGCGCGAATTGGCATCATTTTGGGACGCACAACACGAACCGGAACGAAACAACGCACGAGACTTGCCCGGAAATCCCACCCCTGACGGTTGCTGCGGACACTGCGCCAATACGACGAAGGACATCCGTCCTGACGTCGAAAATAAGGCAAATTGTTGCGTCGAATGCACAGAAACAACAAATGAAACGCACGACAACGTCGAAACAGGAAACGAGACAAACCTCCAAGAAGTTAAAAGAGCCAAGTGGTGCAGCAAATGTCCCAGAAACACGGTTGATTGTTGTGGTACCTCGCATTTTGCGTATGTGGCTGCCCCAAAAGTTCCCAGTTTCAATCTCCTCACTGCCTTGAAAGCGGCCTTCACCTATCCTCGCGCAGCTATTGACAACAATGTGGGAAGGAGCATCAATTTCCGGTAATTTGGGACTCTGGCGCAAGTATTTCAGTAACCTGCAGCCGCCATGACTTTGTTGGGGAGCTGAAAGCTGTCGACACGAAAATCCACGGTATCAAAGGCTCGACATCGGTCAAAGGACATGGACAAGTCGCATGGTCCTTCCAAGACGACAAAGGAATGCTCCGCACTTTGAAAGTTCCCGCTGTCTGGGTCCCCGACACAACAGTCCGCCTACTAAGCACCAGCGATCTCTTGAATGCATACCCCGACGAGACAATCATGCAAGAAGCTGGAAAATTGACGCTAAGTGGGGCAACGAACAGTGGTGACGAGTTAGCAAGGAATTCAATTACAGTGATGCTGCAACAAGGAACCAACTTACCTGTGAAAGAAGCGTATTCCATGGATGCTGGGCCCCAAGTTCATCGAGCTCTCAATGCGGCTGTGACAACGACGATCAACAACAACATGAACTTGTCTCCGGCACAGCGCGAGCTTCTCAAATGGCACCATCGGCTCGGGCATCTGAACATGCGCTCCGTACAGTTTATCATGCGAATGGGGTCTTGGCGCACAGTGAAGCGACTCGGCGACTTCATACTCAAGCGAGTAGATCCTCCATGCCGCTTCCGATGTGTGCAGCATGTCAGTTTGCAAAACAGCGACAGCGCAGCAAACCTGGTTTGAAGTCAAAAGTGATACATGAAAAACAAGGCGCAATCAGAACAGGCGATATCTTACCTGGTCAACGAGTCAGTGTCGATCATTTCCTATGTTCAACTCGCGGTCGATTGTTTCATACATACGGAAAAGAAGATGAAACGAAACAATTTTCTGGAGGTGCGATATTTGTGGATCATGCGTCGTCATACGTTTTTATTCAAGAACAAGTGCATACGACCACACATGACACGTTGATCGCGAAGAATGCGTATGAGCTTCACTGTAGAGACTTTGGAGTCGTGGTCCAATCATATCTCACGGACAACGGATCGGCATTCACTTCAAAAAGCTATGGCGAACACTTGGAGACATTCCAGCAGACTACGCAATTTGCCGGCGTAGGCGCGCATCATCACAATGGTATTGCCGAACGAGGAATTCAGACGATTATGTCTCTCGCGCGGGCGATGATGCTTCACTCGGCTATCCATTGGCCCGATGTTACCGACTCCAAGCGATGGCCGATGGCCGTGCAGCACGCTGTCTATATCTACAATCACATACCGATGGAGAAGTTTAACGGTCTCAGCCCTTCGGATTTGTTCACAAAGTCTCGATGGCCCAACTCTCGTTTCCACGATCTACATGCTTGGGGTTGTCCAGTGTACGTATTGGATAGTAAGATCCATGGTGGAAAGAAGGTTCCGCGTTGGGATCCTAAGTCCGAACGAGAAATGTACATGGGTGTCAGTCCGAATCACGCCACGACAGTTCCTCTATGTCTCAACTTGGAAACAGGAGCCATCACTCCTCAGTACCATGTGGTGTTCGACGATCTCTTCAGTACCGTCCATACGGACTTGACTCAGCTTCCCGAGTTGGGAACTCCGGCATGGGACAACATGTTCGGTGAAGGTACTCATCAGTACGTGATCGACGATGATGATCCGGAAGGTGACCGGCCTGTTTACCCTGACCCTGATATCGTTCGTGCGAATATGGATAGTGATAGGATCGAAGAAGCAATGGATCGAGCATCACCGCCGGTGTCGCTCTCTCGAGCCTCCTTCCGAACCGAAGCTTGGTCCGGTCCAGTCTGCTATTCGGAACGATTCAACTGCATCAATCAATCAGAATCAGAGGGAGTCAGGGCAACAGAGGGAGTACATCAATCCTTTCAACACTCCGTCGACGACTCCCATTGAAGTCTATGACCCTGCAGTACCGATTACTTCTGTGGTTGATTCTCCGGTTACACCTTCGCCTCAGAGGGAGAAAATTGCACCGACCACTCCAGTATTCAACCCAGTTCCTCAGTCACCTGCTCCTTCGAACGTTTCTGTGCCACCTACGCCTATTTCTGTTGCGACTCCACCTATTTCTGCTGGTCCCAAACCTAAATTGGCGTCGCCTAGGCCCGTTACCGCTCCGACGTCTAAGACTGTAACCGCTCCGACTACCGCTTCGACACCGCTGCGACGCAGCATCCGTACTCGAAAACCTCCGGCACGTCTCGACAACGAAGGATACCTTGTTGTTCAAAAACGAAACTGTTTTTCTCCTTCTTCCGATGATGATGGCTTGACGATGTCAGAGACTATTTCCGATGATTCAACACACGCCAACAGAGTTCGATATTTGGCTTACTTGCTACGAGATTACCCTGCAGTCACTGCCGATATGACAGATGCCTATTTGAACTACAAGGCAAAGCTAGCGCATTCGAATCCGGACGTTTTGACTTGGGATCAAGCGATGAAAATTCCGCACGAACGAAAGCACTGGCTGGAATCTGCCGTCAAAGAAATTCAAGATCTCGAGGCTCACGACTCTTGGGATGAAGTTCCGATCAGCGACGCAAAAGAACCGATCGTGCCGATGACTTGGACATTTGTGAGAAAGCGTCGACCGGATGGAAGTTTCAAGAAATTCAAAGGCCGTACTTGCGTTCGAGGTGATCTCGAAAAGAAAGACCCGGCACCGAAACCTATGCGCCCGTTGTTTCTTGGATTTCAGTTCGAATGTTTCTGATACTGGCGTTGATTCTCGGATGGGCTACCGTGTCGATTGACTTCAGTAACGCTTTTCTACATGCGAAGTTATTGAAACCGATCTGGGTACACCTGCCTCGAGGTTTCAGATCAACCAAAGGACCCGGTACTTGTCTTCGATTGAAGAAATCTTTGTATGGAACGACGATTGCTCCTCGACTTTGGTATAATTGCATTTCGGACGCTCTGAAGGAACTCGGCTTCACTCAGACCACTCATGATCAATGCTTCTTCTACAAGAAAGATATGATGGTCGTTCTTTACGTCGATGATGCTGGCATTGCAGCGAAAAATCCCGAAGACATCGACAAGTTAGTGGAGCAATTGAAGGAAAAACAATTCAGCTTGACGAAGGAAGGTAGTTTTGAAGAGTTCCTAGGAATCAAATTCGAGAAATCGAATGAAGGGGAATTTACTATGACTCAAACTGGCCTTATCGACAAGATCCTGCGCACTACAAAATGGAGGATTGCAAGCCAAATCTAATGCCGACTTCCCAGATGGCGCTTGGTTCCGATCCCGACGGAGAGAAAATGAACGAAGAATGGTCCTATTCAAGTGTCGTTGGGATGTTATTGTATTTATCTACAAACAGTCGCCCCGACATCGCATTCGCAGTGAGTCAAGTCTGTCGTTTCAGTTCAGCGCCAAAACAGAGTCACGCTACTGCAGTGAAAACGATTATTCGGTACTTGAAGGCAACTCGCGACAAAGGAACGATTTTTAAGCCCACCAAAGACATTTCTGTGGACTTGTTCGTTGACGCAGACTTCTGTTCGCTTCATGGTACTGAGGATTCGAGGAATTCCGATTCGGCAAAGTCGCGAACCGGATACATCATTTTCATTTGTGGATGCCCGGCTGTGTGGAAATCGCAGTTGCAGACACACATCTCTCTAAGTACGCTCGAAGCCGAATATTCCGCTCTTTCTCAGGCCTTGAAGGTTCTCCTGCCAGTGAAAAGCTTCTTCAAGAGGTTGTGAATGCTTTGGAGATGCCTGCGGATGTAGAAACAGTTGTCAATGCTACTGTGTTTGAAGACAATCAAGGCGCTTTGATACTCGCACAGAATCAACGCATTACCAATCGCACCAAGTACTTCCTGGTTAAATGGCATTGGTTTTGGCAGTATGCGCTCGAGTTCATTTTGAAGAAGTGTTCTTCGGACAAGCAACGTGCCGATTATTTCACGAAGCCCTTGCCTCGCGCGGCGTTCGAGAACAATCGGTACCTGGTGCAGAAATGGTGACAACGACCGATCGTTGTCGTCTCTATTTGTGAAATTTGTGGCAAGGTCCGTCAAGACGTATGTTTCATAGTACTGTCCAATACTATGATGCAGAACTTGATGCCGTTGTTGGACCATTGGTTTTATTTGTGTTTTTCTGGTTTCGCCGGAAATGAAGATATCGATACATGCAGTCGGATGAGAGGGAGAGTTGATGTGGATATCCCTATCCCTAATGGCTACGCCACCTCAAGACTCCGGCCTATGTATTATTTGCGCGACGAGTTATTTAAGATTGAAGACGTTGGTTTCGAGCTAAGTGGAAAGTTTCAGCTCCTAACTAATGCATCCTCGTGCATGAATGTCGGCGAGACAGAGTATAGTTATAGTCTAAGTAATGCTTCACTGGTCGTGGGAAGTTGCCAAACCGACTCGCAAAAGTTTAGTCTTTTGAGCGTTGGAACTTGGAAGACTTCTTGTGAACAGAGCGAGCTTTCCTATAATTTGCGGTTGATCTTCAATTGCACTTTGTCCCCTTTCGTATTCGTTTGCTTCGTAACGAATCTCTTTGTATCGTCCGCTATCTAAAGACTGGACATCTTTGGACTAGCCTACGACGTATATCAAGTGTATCGTAACGGTGTTCTACGAGTTAATTACAGTACTACACTTTGACTGTTATTGTGAAGCTTTTCTTCGCAAAAAAGTGCCAACCTGCCTGACGTGTGCGAACTCATGAATAAGGTTCGGGGTGAATCACGAGTAGTTTGACACTGCGAGAATAAAAATCAAGGTTAAGGGTTATGAATCATTTTCTTGTTATTTTGGTGAGAACCGAAAGAAAACGCTAGAACGGAGTATCATAGAGTCCACGATTTTAGTTTATGCCGTTCTTTTGAAAAAATAGTTCACGGTATCGATCTACAAGAAGCATTCTCTACTTTATCAAAACAAGCCGTCTCTCATTCGCACACGCAATGATTCTTAGATAAGACAGGGCTAGCGATTTTGTGTAAGCTGCAATTGTCACAAGCAGTTCCTTCACACGATGAGAGCCATTCTCAAAGTTGTCGGCGCACTTGCTGTTGTCGGCCTGATTTCGTTGCAGTCCATCCCACTGCCCGTGTCGAGAGACATTCGCAATGGTGATTCCATGTCTCAAAACAACCAGCTCCGCATCGTCTTTCATGTCGGCCCCGGGAAAACAGGCAGTTCCACGTTGCAAAAAACGCTGTCGCGTTCCAAAAAGACTCTGAAAAGGACGGATGGGTCTATTACAACCACGTCCAACTCGGAGCACTGAATCGATGCATAGCTCGGAACAACTGTTCGTATCAAATGAAACAATTTCAAGAGTTCGTCCGAACATCACAACAAAATAGACAGAACATTGTGCTCAGTTCCGAAACATGGTTCAGTGCCTCCAGAGAACTGCGGTGGTACCAAGACTTCTTTCAGAACACTCTGTACGAGGTGACAATCGTCGTCGCGTACCGACGTTACTACAATTGGTTGCCCAGCCGTTACTATCAAATCAATCGGTTTCGGTGTCGTCCGGCGCCGAATAGTCGAAGCAATGTGAATTACGGACGGGGAATTCCTCCTGTACATGCTTATCTAAGTCACACACCATTTGATCACCCCAGCGTCCGCAAAGTGGCTCGTGTCTCCAAGTACTTTGACAACATTCATCTCATCGACATTGAAACGGAGGATTTGGTCCAGAATTTCGTTTGCCAGATTCTGGGTGCAAAACAGAAATGTCAAGAATTGAAAGCCGGTCGTTCGCCGCCGTTCAATCAAGGCAAGACTCTTGTATTTGACCGACTCGCGCAGTATTTGATAGAGTATGGCATGGTGAATTCGAATAACGTCGAGAGAACGATGAAAGATTTCAAGTTGAAGGTTCCAAAATACGCCGAAACATCGGAATGCGCTTCTTTGTCCATGATTTTGGAACAAACGACGAACGCAACGGCCATAAAATACAAAACAGCGCGTATCCGCTCACGTGCCCGCCCACCAACGTGACGGACCGATTGTTTCACGTCAGTGCACAAGCCGAGCTTGCCTTGTTTCCAGACGCTCACAATAAAGACGACATGTGGAGCGATTTTTCCAGCAAACTAAATACGACACTGTTTTGTGACATTGATCTGGAAGCTGTGCTTGCCGATGAGGCGTGGCAAATGTTTTGAAGCAACTTATTGCAGCTCGTTGATGCGAAAAAAAACAGTGTTTCGTTTTTTGCCAAGCGTTTTACTTGTCGGCTAAATAACTCGAGATCCAGTACCGGGACGATAACACGAATATATATAGAGTAAATCCTCTAACCTTATCGCGTTTCTGTAACGTACTCATCGACGAGGACTGAAGAAAAAATGAAACGCAGCAGAGATCGTTCGATCATAGTTATTACTCCGTACATGTCTATTGTCTTTCTTTTGTCTTTTCAACTTCCTTATTGAAGCTACCGTGGATGGATGCTTCCGTTATTGTCTTTTCTGTTGTGTACTTTGCGGATTCACGGCTTGAATACTCCTCCCCGTATACACTCGTCAACAACGCGAAGAAGCATCCTTCAGATGAAAGCATCCAAGGCGACTGCAGCCATGTTCCCCGTGCGGCCGTTTCGGTCGTCGTTCAATGCCATCTGGCAGGAAAGGACTATTTCTTGTTGGTACAACGAGGCCGCGATCCGGGAAAAGGGCTATGGTCGTTTCCGGGGTAAAATCGAATGGGGAATCGACGTTGCAAGCGGCCAGGAGAGAATTGGCGGAAGAAACAAAATGGGATTTGGAGAATAAGATCAAGTTACAGTTGGAATGGTACCAAGGAACCGTTTGTACAAGTGATTCGATTGGGCCAGCTTATCATTATATGATTGCACAGTGTTATGCGCGTGTTACATCTTTACAACAAATCGAAACACTGCCCAAGGTTCAAGCAGCAGACGATGCTGCCGATGCTGGTTGGTGGACATTGGAGGACATGTCTGCTTTACAAACAACACCAGGGCTGGACGTTGTCATTCGGCGTACGGAACAATTGTCTTTACAAGGATTGCTTCCGACGGCGCCTGTATAAGACTAAAGAAAGAACACTGCTACGCAAATACGTCTACAATACAAGATTCGGGTTCATTGCTGTAGCGTGTTATTTGTTACAATCTAATGTACATTTGTGTTCAATTTCTCGTGTTTGCGCATCCATATTATGCCGATCAAGGCAAATAGTTGGCGTTGCGATCAAACACATTCGAGCTGGAGGAAGGAGACGACAATTCTTGTGTAGTCATATTGAGCAATGTCAGGGTGCTCGAGTCCAACAGCGAATCCCACTCGAAGTAGCTTGATTGTGAGTTGCAGCTGAAACAAAATGGACCCGGAGGACTGATTGTCCAGTCCACGTCTCCCGTTTCTTCGCATTGCGTCAGGCTAAACATGAGCGTCGTGTCCACACTACGACTTTCGAGTTGTTCGCCCCACACACAGAGATTTTGCGAGAAAGATCGGCATCCTCGAAACATTTCTTTGAGGCTTTGAACCTTATCTAATTTCCAAGACGACAAATCTTGACTGAATGCCGTTGCCGACAAGAACATTTGTTCCATACTTTTGCCATTGATACATCCCAATCGGACAAATCAGAATTGAAAGAAGATGCCCATGCAAACATGGCGGTAAAGTCCGTGACACGTGACACGTTCCAGGACGATAAACTGCTGGAAAGGACGAAGCTTGCGCAAACATATTCGTCATGGTGGTAGCCGTGGAAACGTTCCAGCTGGACAAATCGGAATCGAATCTAGAGGCGCCTTCAAACATGGACGAAAAATTGGTGACGCTTGATACGTTCCACGTCGACAAATCGGCATAAAAGAAGCTGCTGCTCGAATGCGACTGCTGGAAAATAGTTGACTCAAGTCTTGAAGCGCGGAGATGCACCAGTCGCCAATAGTAGCTCCGTAGGTTGCTTCTAAATATTCTAGACTTTCTCCAAGCAAGTAGCGATCCACCGCATTCACAAGCTCCTCTCTTGACGAAAAACACTTTGTTGGCGTGGGGCTAGCAGCAGGACTTGATGTTGGCGAGACTGGTCCTGAAGATGGAGGCTCTCCTGCAAACGCCCAAATGTCTTGTCCCGAGAATTCATCGTCAACCAGGACTTCTTGAATACTTTTGCTGTCTAGTCAGGTGCAAGCAGATGTCGTTTCATCATCTTGCAGACCTTCACAGTCGGCTTCGAAGCCCATGAATGGTAGATTTGTTGTTGTATTCGATCCGAAACAGATTTCACAAGAGTTGCATGCTGTACCGTCGAATTCAATCTTGCACCTCAGGGCAAGGCCATTGCGATTGTACTCCGTCGAGAAGCACGCACTGTCGTAACCATTGGATCCACTTATGTATTGCACGCATAACTTTTCAGAAAGGTTCGAGGCCGTCCCTTCAATCGCTTTTCGTGTTGTTGCTATGACGACATCGCCGGATGTAAAACGTTGCTCCCAGAGACAGCTGGAGCAGTTGATCCGGTGGGGGGGACGCCACGGGGCTGCCGACAAGGAAGTCGGTGTAGTCGGACTCAGAGCTGTCGGCTGCGTGCTATTTGTGTCTGTGTCGGTAGAGATCGTCACCAGTCTAGTTTCCGGGCCACGCAACGCAAGAACAATAACGGCGACGACAAGAGCGGCAATGGCACTGAGAAGTATGAAGATGACATGCTTGGGAGACATTCCAAAGGTTTTGCTGGTCTTTTATCGACGTCCAGAGTACCTGCTGGTGGACCGCCCCACTCTTCGTCCTGGCGATTGAAGAACTCTGTTTCTCCATCGGGGCGCCCGTTGCTGCTTCATAATGAAAACCCTGATTCTGTAAGCGTTCGGTACTATCTTCTTCGGATCCTTTCTCAGATGCACTTATCACGTAGTCGTCGTCGTAATCTTCCTGGTCATATCCAGCGTCGTCGAAATCCGTACGGTTTCCATCTCCGTATGCAATGGCTCTTGACTGAAATTGATTATTCGAGGCGTTGTTTTCTCGTTCAGCAACGGGTGACCGATGTAAAGGTCGTTCATAATTGTCAACTCCGGGTAGAACTCTGATCAGATTCGGGTAGCAATTCCTCATCTTTGGAAACAACGGAAAAACCCATTGCATATTCTGAGTGATCAGATGTTAATGATCCGGAACAATTATCAGAAGCTTTAGATGCAGTGTGGGTCCTGAAAGAACCAAAAACTGGCCCAGCGCCGGCGTCACGACTCTCCTCGCTCTCGGACTCCATACTCGGACCCCGTCCTCGTAATAGCCGCCTTCCTCATCGCTGTGTTCACTATAATTTTCGTATTCGTAATCGACGTTATAACCCGTCGGAGTCGCATAATGGAACCCTCTTTCATCTGTCGCGTGATCACCATTGCCTTGGCACTCAGAATCATCGTCCCCGTCATTGTTGGACTGAGAAGCCGCGCTGTAATCATCCTTGTGGTCAACCTCGTCTTTATTGCTGCGTCGTTTTCAGAGTCATATTCTTTTCAAGATCTCGTTCAGGAGACTGCGACTCATCCTGATCTGTGATGTCGGCTTTCCCGTCGCCGTATACGAAATCGGATTCACTATCGAAACTTCGACTTGGTTGCGGTCCGTACCTGTAATCTTCCACGTCTGGGTCCACATTTTTGCGGTCCGCGTCGTAACTCTCGTTGTCGTATGACAAACTGTTCTCGGACTGATTCTGGCTAATAGAGTTGCGGCTAAACTGCAAGCCCTCATCATATAAGCCCCTATTTGCGACTTCATCGTCGTGCTTTTGGGGACAAAGCTGTGTTCATTTTCATACTTCTCGTCATACCTTTCGTTTTCCTCGCCGGCACTGCGATCAGACTGTGAATGTTCGCTGAAATTGTCTTCGTCCTCTGCATCCTCTTGCGCCTCTTCGTCGGAAAACACTCTTCTTTATGGCTCTCGTATTCGGCGTGTCTATTATCGATATTATGGCTTTCAGATTCGCATCCACCACTGCCATCGCTCTCGTTCTCGCTCTCAGCCGCTTCGCCATGATAGCGGTTTATCTCATTATACCCGTCATCGTAGTTCTCGAATTCGTTGCCGACACTCCGACTGTGATCGCGCGACTGTGCATCTTCATCAGTGATGCTATCTTCGCTTTGACTTTCGGATTCGGCCTCGGATTCGGGTCTATTTTCGATATCAAGGCTTTCCGATTCGGATCCTCGACTGTCCCCGTTTGCGTCGCCTTCATCGCCGTATCTCTCATCGTTCTCTTCATCATAGTTCTCGTACTCGTCGCCGATACTGCGATCCGACTGTGAAGGGTTGCTATAATCGTCATCGTCTTCGATGCCTTCTTGTACGTCTTCATCAGAGAAGTTACCTTTATTATGACTTTCGAATTCGACCCTGGATTCATCGTGTCTATTTTCGATATCATGGCTTTCAGAATCGGATCCAAGACTGTCGTCATCATAGTTCTCGTACTCGTCGCCGATACTGCGATCCGACTGTGAAGCGTTGCTATAGTCGTCTTCCTCCTCTGCGACCGGTTGCGCATCTTCATCAGAGAAGCTACCTTCATTTTGGCTTTCGTAGTCGGCCTCCGATTCATCGTGACTATTTTCAATGTCATGGCTTTCCGATACGGACCCTCGACTGTCTTCATCATAGTTCTCGTATTCGTTGTCGATACTGCGGTCCGACTGGGAGCGATCGCTATAATCATCTTCCTCATCAGAGACTTCTTGCGCCTCTTCGTCAGAGAAGCTTTCTTCGTTTTGCCTTTCGGGTTCGGCATCGCGCTTGTGGCTCTTTTCGATATCATGGCTTTCAGAATTTGATCCACGACTTTCGTCATCATAGTTCTCGTAATCGTTGCCGATACTGCCATCCGAATGGGAACGGTTGCTATAATCGTTGGATCCACGACTTTCGTCATCATAGTTCTCGTAATCGTTGCCGATACTGCCATCCGAATGTGAACGGTTGCTATAATCGTTGGATCCACGACTTTCGTCATCATAGTTCTCGTAATCGTTGCCGATACTGCCATCCGAATGTGAACGGTTGCTATAATCGCCTGCCTCATCAGTAACTGCTTGTGCCTCTTCGCCAGAGAAGACTTCTTCATTTTGCCTTTGGAGTTCCGCCTCGCGTTCGTGGGTATTTTCGATAGCATGGCTTTCAGAATGGGATCCACGACTGTCTTCATCATAGTTCTCGTATTCGTTGCCGATACTGCCATCCGACTGCGAGCGGTCGCTACATTCATCTTCCTCCTCTGCAACCTGTTGCGCACTTCCATCAGAAAAGCTACCTTCATATTGACTTTCGTCATCGGCCTCGAATTCATCGTGTCTGTTTTCGATAGTATCGCTTCCGCCGTTATCGTTGTCTTTACGTTCTCTTCATCGCGATCTATCGCAGCATCCTCTTCATCATAGTTTCCGTATTCAATGACGACACTGCGCTCCGAGTGCGAGCGGTCGCTATAATCGTCGTCCTCCTCTGCCACCTGTTGCGCATCTTCGTCAGAGAAGCTTTCTTCATTGTGACTTTCGTATTCGGCCTCGGATTCATCGTGTCTATTTTCGGATCCTAGACTTTCGCCGTTCTCGCTCCCGTTTGCGTAGCCTTCATCTTGGTTCTCGTGTTCGTTGTTGATACTGAGCTCCGATTGTGAACGGTTGGAATAATCGTCTTCCTCATCTGCAACCTCGCTGTCGTCTAAGTAAACTTCGTCGCTAAATGTGTGGTCTTGACTTTTAGGCGCCTGTCCTTTTCGATACTATGGCTAGGATGTGATTCGCTCTCAACTGGGCAGTTTTCGTGTTCGATGCCAGTTGTACGGATTGATTGTGATGGGTTGCTACAATCAGTTTCATCATCTACCATTTCATTGGCGTAGGCACCATGGTTAAACATGTCCGGCTGGGCCAAAGATAACTGCCCATCGTCGATGTTGCGGCTAGATTGCGATCCATGACTGCTCTCGCTCTCGCTGATTTCTATGCAATCCTCATCGCCGAAAGTGCCGTCTTGGGCTTCGGCATTATATACTTCGTACTCGTTGTTGAAATTATGGCTGGAATGCAATTCATCGCCTTCTTCGTTGTTATCACCGTTAGTCGATACGGGATCTTCGTCTGCGCCATTCGTTTGAGACCGATCGCTTCCGGATCCGTAATCCTCGTCAGTATTACGACTCAACTGGGAACCGTTGCTGTAACCATCGTCATCTGCGATGTCGGCGATTTCACCGTAGTCTCTATCGCCAAAGGTGTCATCACTAGATTCGGACTCTTGTACGCTGTCGTCATTGAATTGGGGCGACAGTCCCTTATCCACGACGGGACTACGATCGCTTCCATGTCCGGATTGGCTTGTATCGTCGCCGATCAACCGCTCTCCAATTTCGCGATACTCCTCCGCTGCCACGTCGACGCTCTTTATGGCGTCATTAACGCTATGAGGGACGTAGGGAGAATCATTTCCTCCTCACCATAATTGCCTAGATTAGCGATCACTTCGGACCGCTCACTGCAATCATCCACGTTGGTAACCTCGCCAATTTCCTCAGCATACTTCTCAGTACCGTCGTTTTGGCTGTCGGATTCGAGACTCCCTTGCGGGCCGTCTCGAGAAATGCGTTCTGATACAACCTCACCGGCATGCTGTACATCCCACCTCTCGACAACGCTAGGTTTCACGGTTGGAGATCCATAATGGCTGGAAGGAGAACTATTACAATGGTAAACGGCCCTATCAACTGCAATGTCAGGATCAACTGTGTACGACCCGTATTCACCGCGGAAAACTCCATCGCCAATAGTTTCTGCGCTCTCAGCGCCGTAATATCCGTATTGCATCTCAGCGCTATGCTCCACTAATTGCGACGCCTCGTTATGATCGTTTCGAACTTCAGCTTCATTATAATGGTGGTCGTCGGCGATTTGTCGAGCGCCTTGAGAACTGTAGGGATCGTCTTCGTTGTCGCCCTGTTCCTTCTGCAGGGACGCATTGCTGCAATTATCCTCTTCTCCAATGTCGTCATAGCGCAGAGCGTCGCCGCTCTCATCAGCACCCGCTACAGCTAGGGACTTGATGTGCTCTGTAGGAACTTGACGACTGGTATCGTTTTCGAAGTCTGCAATGCTGTCATCGTATTGTGACTGTAAATCATGAGTACAACCTCTGAATTCAGCAACCTCACAAGACGCTTCCTTTCACAATCTCTGTCGTCCTGGGCGCATGATCGTAGTTCGTCCACGTTCTCCATTTCGGCTTCCCAGGACTCCTCTCCAATAGCTTCGTCATCAACATAGCCATCACCAGAATGTGATTCGCTCATGTATACCTCCTCCTCTCCATTCCATGTCTCATCGACAACTTCTTCGTCGCCACAGGAAACTTGTTTTCATACTCATGGTCGTCGTGCGCGCTGGAGTCGGTAAACTCTTCTTTTATCTCCCAAGGCTCCTGGATAGCTTCTTCGTCGTTGTCGACAGAGCCGTCATCTGAGTGTGATTTGCCTGTGTGCTCTATCTCCTCCTCTTCTCCATTCCAAGTTTCATCGCGGTAAGAAATTTCCTTGTCAGACTCATTGTCGTCGTATGCGCTTGATCGAGATTCATCAATGATCGCATCTTCCTCATCCCAAGGCTCTTCGATAGCTTCTTCGTCGTTAACAGATCCATCTGATTGTGACTCGCCCATGTACTCCTCCTCCTCTCCATTCCATGTCTCATCAACAACTTCTTCGTCAAAGCTACACGAGGCTTCGTTCTCAGATTCATTGTCGCCGCGGGCGCTTGCACGTGATCCGTCACACTCCTCGTTTTCCTCCCAATGCTGCTGGATAGTTTGTTCTTCCTCGTCGACAGAGCCATCATCTGATAGTGATTCGCTCATGTACTCATCGTCCTCTCCGTTCCAAGTTTTATCGACAGCTTCTTCTTCGTCAAGAGAACCTTCAATCGCAGATCCATTGTAGTTGGCGGCGCTTGATTGTGGATTGTCAATGATCGCCTCTTCTTCCTCCACCAAATCTTTCTCGTTCATTTCTTGCTCGTCATTGCCCGAACCGTCGCTCTTGTCTACATACTTACCTCTAGCTACTGATTGCCCTCCGCCAGTATATTCACCCTGGTCTTCCTTCCCAACCTCTTCTACAACATCTTCACCAGCATGAGGATCTCCGCTATATTCCGTTTCGTCGTGGACCTCCTGCAGATTTTCTTCATCGCTCTCTGGAAGCTCAGTACTGTCGACACTAGACGCTGAGTATCTTGGATTTGCAGCCATTTCCTTCAGCGCAGCGATTAGTTCTTCCTCTCGATCCGCAAATTGTTCCAACAAAGATCGAGGTTGTTCAACTGCTCTGGCATTACACTAGCCACAAGCTTTTCTAGTTTCTTCCGACGAGCCACCTCGCTATCTTCGTCTTCATCACTGCTCGTGACATCTTCCGCTGCATTCTGGTGTCGGGTATTATCTGGAAAGAGCACGTTTGTCACGTCGCTCATGAGATGTTGTTGTAAAGAGCTGTTTTCTGTGTTGATCGCGCTCGACGTGGGGATTCCTTGAGCGCGTGATCCGATCCCCGTTTTCGTCGAAACGGGTACCCACATCTTCTACACTTGGGTTGTTACCTTCATCCTCGTTTCTAGACGATTCGGTCTGTGCGTGTTCTTCCGATATTTCCTCACTGATTGCGCCTGCGATTTTTGTGCTACGCGAACTCCGACTTTTCCTGCCGCGACCGTCGCCGCGCGATCTTTGGCTGTTCCGACTGTGACTATACGAGCCCCGGCTACCCCGACTGTCATCTTTGCTGAATGATCCTCGGCTTAGGCTGTCTTGCAACGTACTGTCGTCTTCTCTACGGCGTCGTCGTCTGCGACTATATCCACTCTCTTCGTCGCCATGATAGGACAATCGACTACCAGTATAATCATCACTATACGTGCTCCGGCTTCCCGACTACCCCGACTGTCATCGTACATGCGACTGCTTCCCCTACTTTCGTTGTAATCATCACTATACACGCTCCGGCTTCCCGACTGTCATCGTGCATGTGGGAACTGCTTCTGGTGTCGTCGTCTCGATAACCAATTCTACGGCCCCGACTATCATCATAGCTTGCGTCGCTAACATCGCTAGACTTTCGTCTCGATCTATCATGATCTCTGTCGCTGTTATAACTTCGGCTTCCGCTCGAGTAGCTGTCGTCACTGTAATAACTGTTATCGCTGTAGCTGTCGTCTGACTGAGAACTGTAATCCGAATGGCGACTGTCTTCGTCGTCGCTGTAGCTTCTCTCCAAGTCAGCAGATGATATACTAGTTTTTTCGTCACTTTTTTCTTTCCAACGAGCAGATTGCCGTCTAGCTTGTGGCTGTCGCTGTTTCCGCCTCCATAATCAAGGTCGTGTGGTTTGGCTGAAAGTGCTGTAATCATCTTCAATCGGAGGAATAAATCGCTTTTTTCTTGACATGACTGGTCTTTCGTCGTCTTTGCGATCACAGAATATAATGAAGTAAAATATCTCTCTCTCGTGTCAGTATCGATGCTTCTTGTTGAGGAGAATCGACTTCACTTGCAGCAGCCGAATGAATTGGTGATTGTTCAAACTCGAAGTGGTGGATGCAAAAAGGATGAGGGAAAAAGTCACACAAGGTCACAATTCACAATAAGTCTTCTAACAAAATCCGTAGGGAAAGTCAAATATACCGCTAGGACTTTGTGGGTCTAAGTAATTCAAGCCGGTGTGAAAATAAAAGTACAGAATGCTGAAAGTGTACAGTGTACTGATTATGCCTGAAGCCCAATTGCAGTATTATTTTGTCGAACAACTCCCAACAGACATAGAGTATGTGGTCACTTAGGCATCCGGTTTCCGTTCAAAGCGCCGCCAAAATCTCGTTGGAGCCCGAACTCTAAACTGAACAAAACAACCTCAAACTGTTCGGCTATGGACACCAGGAAAACGCGAATTGTAGTTGCTGGGTGTCACTCGATCAGGACCGAAACCACACATAGGTGCGTGTGGGCAATATCAGGGAGACCATCGCTTCGATGACTGCATGCATAGTCTCATATGTCTAGAAATCGCAGCTGAAGCAAAAGGGACCAGGAGGGCTCGAGGTGAAATCAATTTCGCTCGTCGTGGGACATCGTGTAAGACTGAACACCAGCGACGCATTCACGGTGCGGCCTTGCAAATGATCGGCCCACGAACACAAGTCTTGCGAAAAGAAGCGAGCCCCGCGGAACATTTCCACAAAAGATTCGACGCTGTCCAGGTTCCAGCTAGATAAATCAATGTTAAAGGCGGATGCCGAAAAGAACATTTGATCCATCTTTTGGATGTTCGACACATCCCACGCTGAAATGTCTGCATTGAAAGAAGATGCTCTCGAAAACATGCCGCTGGCATCCGTCACGGCTGAAACATTCCATAATGACAAGTCTCCCGTAAAAGATGTAGCCTGATTGAACATGTTGACTGTACTTGTGACCGATGACACATTCCAAGCGGATAAGTCTGAATTGAAGCTCGATGCACCTTCAAACATGGACGTCAGATCGGTGACTCGTGAGACATCCCATCCAGATAGGTCCCCATTGAACGACGCAGCGGATGCGGAACGAGAGACGGAAAATAGAAAGCTGAGATCATCAAGGTTTGAAATACACCAATCTCCAATATAAGATCCTCCATTGACACTGCTTCCTGCGATGAATTGGTCAACCGCAAATATTAGGTCGTCTTTCGAAGAAAAGCATTCATCGGTCGTTGCATTGGGCGATGGAGTAGGTGCAAACGTGTCGTTCATTGTTGTATTATCTGTTGGCGTAACTACTGGTGTAGCAGCTGGTGGACGCGTCACGGCTGCCCAAATATCTTGATCCGAAAAGCAGGTCCCACTAAGAAGTTTTGGATGTTAGCCTCAGTGAGCTCTGTGCAGTTGCCAGGATCGCCACACTCCGTCTCGAAGCCAACGTAGGGCAGAGTACTCGTCGGGAAAAAGCCAAAGCAGATGGAACAAGTTCCGCAACTTGTCCCGTCATATTCGATCGTACACTGAGTCGCCAATCCGTTTCGATTGTAGACGGTGGAGAAACAAGCTTCTTCGTACTCTTCCGAACCAGCAAGATACGTGGCGCACAATTTCTCTGAAAGGTCAGACGATGTCCTTCGATTGGATCTCGCGAGCTTTGGATTTTAATGTCTCCTGATATGAAAACGTTTTGTGGCAACAGAGTCGGAGCAATCGTCGCAATGGGAGCTTTGTTCGGTGGATAAGAGGTCAGATTAGTCACAGACGGACTTGCTGTCGAGTTGCTGATCTTCTCAGGGCTGCCACTCGAATCGCGGGATATCAGGATCGCGATTAAGATCACCACAAATATTATAACAACAATAACAATGTAGCAGCTTCGACTTCTCGTGAGCCAACGTGACATTTCTTTAGGTTCCTCTTTCGTTTCTTTAGAAGTAGATCTGTTGTCCAACTGGGATGGCTTCAAAAGTCAAAGAATCCAGATTTTCCCTCGGAACAGAATCTCCGGTTGTTTGGGAACCCTGTGCTTCGAGGTCATCATAGCTCGTAGATGACTTACTTTTGAAAGAATTGTGAGTTTCATGAGTCTCATCGCGAGCAAAAAATTGATGATCGAACATATTATCGTCTTGTGGACTCAAGTCAGTTCCGTCTTCGAAAGCGCTTTCACTTTCATCGCTTGCGCTCTCTGATCCAGAGTTGTGTGAAGATGGAATCCATTCGACCTCTTGTGCAGTATCTGATGATAATTCACTCGATTTGTATTGCTGAACGCCCGTGTTTGGAAAGTCGCTGCTGGTACCTTTGTCCGAGCTGTCTTCATCATCGCTATCGTCCGCACATCGGACATCATACTCGCCCAAAGTCACAGATTCTCTTTCCGAATAGAACTCCTGACCACTTTCTCCAGTGGAACTCTCATTGTAGTCGCGACCGCTATCATAGTATGCTCCGTTGATTTGTATACTTGGTTCTGAGTCATCTCCGTCTTCATCGGAACAGCTAGCTTCATCGTCACTTCCGCCACCAGAGTATTCTGTCGTTGCTGCATTCGATATTGGCAGTTCCTCGTCAACGGCTGAGATTTTCTCGTCATCGATACTATGGTCTGAATAATCTTCCTTTGCAACGTTCCCATCTGTGGCTATCTTGTGCTCACTTGAGCTTTCGCTTACATCATCGTAGATACTACCATAACTGTTTTGATAAACTTGTCCCGCTTCTCTGTCGCTTGCCGAGTGATCTCCCTCGACAGCTGGGTCTTGATCGCGCTCATCGCCATACTCTCCACTTCGTCTCACTTCATTTGTTTCAGGACCATATCCATTATTGTCACTGTCACTCGTAGGGTCCCCTCCTTCCATTTCTTCCGCTTCTGCAACCGACTCGGACAGGTTTTCATCGCCGCGTGACTGGCTATCGCCACCACTAGCGGGGCTACCAATCTCATCTGCAGGTAATGACTGGCCTTCGCCTTCAGACGAGATTTCTTCACAAATCTCGTAGGAATGTTGTTCTCTCTGCTCTTCTCCTGGAGCCGATTGACCCACACTCTGAATATCATCGTCGTAGTCGCTAGTGTCTTCTTGATTGGCTCCCATCGTTTCTGCAACGGGACTTTGCTGATACTGCTCTCGCTCGTCGTCTCCATCCGCGTCATACGCACTACCACTGCCGTCCGAATGCTCTTTCATATTTCCGACAGATTGTTGTTGATACTGATCGTCATCCCCATTCGAGCTGTCGTCATAGTTGGCGCTGCCGTCTGAATAGCTTGCCGTATTTTCCAAAGCTGGAGCTGGCTGATCCTGGTCGTCATCCTCCCGATTCGAGTTTTCATCGTAATCGCTGCTGCCGTCTGAGTATCTGTCCTTATTGTCAGTGACTGGAGTCGCTTCATCCTGATCCTCATCATCGTCCTCTCGATTCGAGTTTTCATCGTAATCGCTGCTGCCGTCTGAGTATCTGTCCTTATTGTCAGCTGACTGGAGTCGCTTCATCCTGATCCTCATCATCGTCCTCTCGATTCGAGTTTTCATCGTAATCGCTGCTGCCGTCTGAGTATCTGTCCTTATTGTCAGTGACTGGAGTTGGCTGATCCTGGTCGTCATCCTCCCGATTCGAGTTTTCATCGTAATCGCTGCTGCCGTCCGAGTACTTTGCTTTATTTTCAGAGACTGGAGTCGGCTCGTCCTGATCCGGGTCATCATCGTCATTCGAGCTTTCATCGTAGTCGCTGCTGCCGTCGGAATATTTCGACTTTGTTTCCACAAATGGAGGTTCCTGATCCTGATCATTATTTCCAGATGAACTTTCATCGTAATCACTGCTACCGTCTGAATATTTCGACTTGCTTTTCATAGCTGGTGGGCCGTGACGATCTTCATCGTCTTCCTCGCTCAAGCTATCGTCGTAATCACTGCTACCATCGGAATATCGTTCCTTCTTTCCGATCGCCGGAAGGTCGTCATCATCCTCTTCTTCTAAACTTTCATTGCTGCCGCTGCTGCCGTCTGAATAATCTCCTTTTTTCGCGGATGCACCTCGCGATGGCTGATCTTCTTCTTCCTCAGAGAATGAGCCTTCACTTTCCTCCTCCTCCTCCTCACTACTGCTGTCGGAATATCCTTCACGCATTCTTACCGTTCTAGTTTGCGAGCTGATAGACGCGTTTCAATTTCTTTTTTTCGCTCGCTCTCGAGTTCGAAACGACGAGCTCGCTTCAAAGGCAGTTTATTATTTGACAACTGAATGAGTTCGTTTTCTGTGCAATTTTTTAGGGTGTATTTTGTTCGCGATCGCCGAAAGTCCTTCATGTGTGAAACATGTTGTGACGCTGGAGTTGCCCGATTTCGCTAGACGTCTTCTAGGGTTCAGGCTTATGTACCAGCACTCGGACCTCGGACCTATAGATTGCGTTGGTTTTCCTCGTGTTGCCGTCTTTGCCGTCGTCCGTCGTCACTCGTCACTCGTCACCAACGTTACATGTTACCGGAGTACAAATTACAGCTTACAACATCACACTACTAGTACGTACGCTGGACTCTAGAGTACTGTCGTCTGTTGTATGACTAATAATGACTGTAATTCTAATACAAATCAGTAGTGGCACAGAAAACACTAGTGCCGCAGAACACTCAATAAATAATGGCACAAGAATGGCACAATTGGCCTTCAAGTGCTTGGCACAAGTGGCGCAAATGGCACAAGTGGCGCAATGGCACAAGTGGCGCAAATGGCACAAGTGGCGCAAGTCACAAAAATCAGTAGCTTTTCTACAGGCAGCACTGGCGCAAGTGGCGCAAATGGCACAAGTGGCGCAAATGGCACAAGTGGCAAATGGCACAAGTGGCGCAAATGGCACAAGTGGCGCAGTACAGTGTACAGTACCGCAATTCCGCCGAACGCAGAACACAAAACACTACTATGAAATATGACAATAGTTGCAAGCAGTACGAAACGTAGAAGGCGAAGGCACTGTATTCTGTATTACCGTATTCATATTCGTATGTCATACGTCGTCTCTTTTTATATAAATACGGAGTATAAATAAAAAAAGAGTTTCTTCGGCGCCGTCCGGCGATGCTTCGGCGAGCACGAGCATACCGGCGTACATTATGTTTTATGGTGACGGTGCGGAGAGCGCTGATCTCTAACGCTAAAACGTTGTAGTGACGAAATCGGGCAACTCCGCTCCGGCTGCGTCGCACCAACACTCGTTTGATGTATTGGGCATGATGGACAGACGAGTGACCTCGTCGCTCGCTCCTCCTTTGTTGATCGCGTCCATTTTTTCGACGACCATAAATAAATAAAAAAGGCAAAGAGAAAGGTTCAAACAATCATTCCTAATTTTACTTTTACATTCTACGTTTGCGCTTCTGCAGCACATAATCGTGATTTTTCAAATTCGCGACAGCGATGTTATACGCAATTGAAGCAGAGCGACAGATGCAGAGACAGGGAGATGATGAGACGGAAAGTGTCTCTCATGACTTTCGTGTCACTTTTCAACCAGTAGGTGCGTGCGGGGTATTTACTTTCGAATGACATTCGAGGGAACGAGATACGCTTGTCAAGCAAACGAAAATATCGCAAGCTATTCAGCTGACATGGATGGTGTACCCCACTCGCACGTTGTTTTTCCATGATCGACGAGACAGGAGCTATTTTGTCTCAATCGGTTCGCCCAACGGCCAAAGCCCCCAATGTGCAAAGTGACAAGCAGCTGCTGTACACCATCATGTAAAAGTCGACAAAGGTGCCGTAATAGGCCGATACTGGGAACTCAGGAGCCTCATTTCTCGTCAAGAAATCAGATCCTCGGTCGACATGTAAGATTGGCTCTTCTCCCAACCGACCGACTACCACTCCCCTTTGGACGAGCCATATGACATGGCATATTCTATAGCACGCTTATCATCTGCTGCAATGTAGATTGGTTGCTCGCTACTCAACTGAGATCCACAGTTGATTGCATTCCGGACAAGATACTCGTTCTGTGTCCTGTCCACGAGGTATTTGGATCTTATGTGCACTGCCGTGTAGTTTCCCGAACCAATTCCAAGTTTGACGTGGAATCTGCGACGAGGGCAGCAACTGCAGGGGATGGCTCAAAAGTTGTTCCCAACAGTCTCGAAACATTTCCTTGAAAGGGGTCCATTTGGTCTATGCGAATCGTAATAAGCATACACTTTATGTTGTGCTTGTATACGCGTTTGAATCAACTGTTCGTTGCTTTGTTTCGACTTTCTCAACTCTTTCATGCCAGTGATTGGTAAGCTTAGGTTGTACGTGAATTTTGGTCCAACCACGTTGGTAATGTCCAGTTTAAACCACCCTCGGGAGGCACAAGAAATTCTTCCAGCCGATACGGCTTCTCCCATTTGATGAAGAAGAGTCGCTTTGCGTGGTAAGCCGCAAGTAAAATGGAAGGGATTGGTTGTAGACGATCGGATGTACCTCCGCATTTGTCATCCAGGTTCAGACAGCGCATCACAAGATACCTTTTGTCGGCATAATTCGACGGATTTAAATGCGATACCTCCAAAGCGTGCCACTGAAAATAATCTTCCATCCATTGTGGTATTTGAGTTTGCGAATCATTCGAATGAATCAACTGTCCAATGCCTCGTTCAACTGGAGCAAAGAGCGCCGTCGATTCGTTCCGGTCGACCAGTGTTGCGAGTATCTGCGAAGAGGAATGCCAAAATGTGTTCGAAACAAGGAGGAGCATGCAATAGAGACAGCCAGCCTCGGATTCACTTTGACTGTCGCGCCAATCCGTGAAAAGGTCATCGTCAAATGCTTGATGAATGGGAACATGGTACGAACATATTCACGACGTATCCTTTTGGCCAAATAGGGGCCCCCCTTGTGACTTGTGACCTTCAAAGCCTGCTTGTGCTTGTGTGCTTGTCTGCTTGTCAATGTTTTTCTCCTTGCGCCCTTCCGTGAATTTCTGTACTTTTGTATGGAAACGTTGTATTTTTTATCTACTATCTCATTGACCTTAAAAAAGATAAGCCCTCTCCATTATTCATACTGAGAGATCGCGTTCCGTGTCCGTTGATGTTCACAGAGAGCACAGACGCACAAAACAGCTTGATGCCTTCTTTTGAGAACGATTTTCTCATTAGAGAGAGAGAGGAGCCCGTCTAAGTTGCATGCGAACAAAATGCTGGAGGACGCGAAAATACTCCTAAAACATCATCAGCCTAAGCTGCAGTCTGGCAGTCTGTGTTAATACTCCGTAGGCAATAAGGAACAAAAAATGCACTACAGTGATGCCGGCTTGGCATCAACATCATGACCCTCTTAACTTCGACGCGGTTTCCAGTTCAACATCAATGATTCATTCAACTTGCAGTTTTGTTCAACCAGTCTCATTCGACAACATCAACCTTTCCATTCGCACGTCCTTTTGCCATGATTGATGACACATTCTTTGTTTTGCATCAATCGGTGCGCCCAACGACCGTATCCTCCAATGTGAAAGGATATGCAGCTGCTGTGCGCCATGATGTAAAAGTCAACAAAGGCCCCGTAATAAGCCGATACCGGAAACGCAGGGCTCTTTTTTTCCTTTTTAAGAAATTCGCTCCTCTGTCGACATGTAAAATGGGCTCGTCACCCAATCGACCTACCACGGTTGCACCTTTCGACGCGCCGTATTCCATGGCGTGTTGAATGGCACGCTGAGCATCTGCTGCAATAAAGATTGGCTGTCCTTTGCTCATGCGCGATCCGCAACTGACGGCATTCTCCACAAGAATCTCATTCTGTGACTTGTCCGCCGTATATTTCGTTCGAATGTGTACCGAAGTATAATTTCCTGGAATCAATCCCAGTTGAGAAGTAGACTCTTGCACGAGAGCAGCAATGGCAGGAGACGGCTCAAACAAACGTTCCCAGCATTCCCGAAACACTTCTGTGAAAACAGGCCCATCGGGTCGGTTGGTATTGTAGTGCACTTCACCATAATCCGATGTTTGTATCCGCGTTTGCAACAACAGGTCGTTGCTTTCCAGCGATGTGCTTATCATTTTGTATTTGTAATGGCAGCGCCTTGTTGGTATCTAAATTTCTGATCCAACCATGTGGGCAATGTCCAATTCAAGCCATCCTTGGGAGGCACGAGAAATTCTTCCAATCGACACGGTTTTTCCCATTTGATGAATAGGAGGCGTTTCATTTGGTACGCTGCCAATACAACGACTGGTATCGTCTGTAAACGATCCGCGGCACCTCCGCATCGGTCGTCCCAGTGCAGACACCGCATGACGAGATAGTTTTTCTGGTCGTAATTGGACGGACTCAATTTCGATACCTCGCGCGAGTGCCACTCAAAATAATCCTCCATCCATTGGGGTATTTGCGATTCGTTCGAACGAATTCTTCCAATGCCGTGTTCAATCGTTTCACTCTTCTTTTCGACTTCAGTGACGAGTATCATTTGGAGAGAGGAATTCCAGAGAATGGTCTTGGCCACAAAGAATAACAAGCATAGTACGGCGAGCCTCGCAGTCGCATGGATTGTCATGCATGCCCGCGCATGGTTCATTGTTTCATAAATAGATAGATAGTTAATAATATAATGTTTAAGCCCACAAGGAATGTTGATTATTGTTGAGGACGAATCATCTTATTCTACATCGTGCATTGACTCGTTTACGACCGATTTTGGAAGAATTGGTTGCATTGGACTTTCTCGAACGAAAACGATGGTGAAAAAAGAACGATGTCGTCCACCAAAACGGTGTTGTGAAGAACTGAAGCTCAACTTCCCAGTGTCGCACCAAGACCCGTTCACTTTTCTGTGAGCGACGACCGACCGACAGAGACGAACGATCGTCGCATCCTCTTTTTTTTCTCTCGAAAGACGACGATGGATATGAGGCAAACGCAAAAAAAGAAATAGATGATTCGTTTGTCCTCATAAGCATTATTATTTAACGGTTGTTCTCTTGCAACACATCGCAAAGCATTCTTCAATTCTAAACAGTAAACATGTCTTGTCCCGTATTGCTGTCTCAACTATCCAGGCGAGTTGGAAACATGCGCTCTCGTAGTTCTCATTTTCAGCAGTACTCGCTCCGTATGTTACGAGAGCCTGTGAAATGTTCCAATACAAAATGGGATTTTCGAGACGATCTTTCGGTACAGAAGAAATTGAAAAAGCCAATTTACAGAAGAAATCAAAGTCAAAATGCCCGACATGGGTGAAGGCAAAATTCTAACGTGGTACAAGGCGGAAGGCGACATTGTCAATCGAGGAGATGTGCTTTGTGACATTGAAACGGCCGATTTTACATTCGGAATGGAGACGGACGACGAGCACGTCGGTGTTATGGGTCCCATTTTGGTTCCCGCCCCATCAGGAATGATAGCCGATGGCAAGACAATTTGCATACTTCTACACAAGCCGAGTCATCGTGACTAATAAACTGACTGATTACTCCGTAATTATGAAAAGATTCGACTTGAATAACGAAAATAAGATGATAGTATTATTTGGTGACTACAATTTCGAAAGAATAGCGTGGATAGAAAGACTCAACAGACTCAACAACTCGGAGCATTCATGACTGGATCTTGCGGATGATACACCACGTTTTGTTCGGCGGCACTGATGATTTTCTTGGCCGGCATGCTCGTGACCGGTTCATCTTGTCCGTCATTTAACATTTCTTCACGACGCATGAGGCAATATCGCTTCTCGTGACATCCGTACGCGTGCGGTGTCAATTCGATCACATTGTTGAGCGGGATGCTCACGTACGGTGCTTCTTTGCGATCCAGACCCATGAAATACGCATACAAGATGCGCAAATGCCTTGA